>PVKA01018262.1:0-44204 GCA_004027165.1 Ctenomys sociabilis
AAAAAAAAAAAAAAAAAAAAAAAAAAAAACTCTTTACCACTTATGGAAAAACCAGTGGCTGAGTAAATTCATACTGTTGGTCTTTCCGAGCCTCAGGATCCACAGGATGAAATGGGTGTGATGACACTTATTGTAGGTTATATCTAAATGTCTCCCTTAAAAGCCCCATACACCATAGATGGGGCTTTTTCAGGTGGCTGAATCGTGTGTATATGAAACTGGATTATAGGTGTGATAACTGGATAGCCAATCAGTCCATTGATTGATTTAGTACAGTTGTGGGAGATGGACTTACTGAAGAGGGAAGCCTACCTTGGTTTGGATGGAATAAAAAGCGCAGAGAGCTCTTTGCTTCCTGCCTGCCATTCCTTGGAGTGTTTCTCCTCTGCTATGTCCCTCTGCCATGCTCCTCTGCCTTGCAACCAGCCAACTATGGACTGAGACTTCTATAAGCTATGAGCTAAAATAAACCTTTCCTCCTTTAACTTGTGGGTGCCAAGTATTTTGTCCAAGGGATTAGAAAGTAAATCAGATATAAAATGCAATAGTGGGCACTCTAGGAGATAAATAGTAAATTATGAAACTTTAGACTAACATAGGCTTCTAGGCTGTGTCCATTTTCTCCTGAGAAGGTACACTTTTTTTTTTTTTTTAACTTTCTGCAAAGCATTATTCCAGAGGGGCTCAGTCCTTCTTGGCAGCTGCCTTCCTCATGGCGACCAGCATGTTGCTCACTCCGCACGCTTCCTCTTGAAGCAGATGTGCATCTCCATCCTTTTCTTGATGAACTTGAGGGCATGTTTGTCCTTGGAGACCTTGAGCAGCTCCCTGGTAAACAGCTTGTAGGGGGCGAAGCCGCACACCTCCCAGATCGGGTACTGCACAAACTTGGTGTTTGGTGAGGCATGCGCGACGGCGGCTGTGCCTCCATTTGCTCACATTCTTAGTCACCTTGTAGCCCTTGTTGAGGCCCACGGCCATGGGATAGCGGAGGGCCATGGCTACTGTTCTTCGATGGTTGCTGTGGCGGAAGCGAGAGTTCACTCTTTATCTAAGAAGGTAAGAAAATCTTCAAGGGACAACCCCCTGAGGTCCCCTCTGTCCCTCTCTCACATAGAAGACTTCTTTTTCCCCAATAAAGATATTCTGCTCTTAACTTCCATTATTCCTAAAATTCATTCTTTCAGTTTTAGAGAACACAGACTTGTCCTAGATAACTTACAGGTTGGGAATTTCATTCTTCTATATCATTTGGGGATCATTGGATGGATTAAATAATCCAAACAAAGAGAAGTCAGGTAAGAGCAACCGCAGTGCTCACTCTGGACACCTTTCCTCTCTGAGATCAGAAACCACGTGCACACGAGCTCCTGATAGCCAGGGAGTCCCAGTGCCTCAACCAGAGCTGTCGTAGACTACAATGAAAAACACCACCACCACGAAACTAAGCTTCAGAAAGTCAAGGATCATTTAGTTCATGAAGTAAAAACACGAAATAAGAGAATTAAACAACTTGAAGATAGGGCTGGAATACTGCAACAAAGAATTAAATCAGAGAAGGAATTCCAAGACCAGATCTTGGCCCAAAATGATGTCCTACTCTTAGAAAAAAAGGAAGCTTCTAGAACAAGTCCTCAATCAAGAAGAATTGATCATCAGCAACAAAAGCATAATCTCTTCCATCCAGAACATTGATTTCTTTATCAATCTTGATAAAGAAAATAAACAACTACAGGAAAATCATTTCTGTCTCATGCAGCAAATTATCCTCTTAAAGCAGATTTTGTGGAGCATCCCTGAGTTTGAAGTACTGAATAAAATACTACCTTTACCAAGTGGTAGCTCTTCAGGAACAGGTTTGATAGAGCCAGCTGGAAACATTTGAGAAACTGGAGGATATAAGCCAGAAGCAGCAGCAACAGACTCCCCCAAGTCTTTTTCCCATTCAAAGAATTCTGAAACTGGGCATAAGAATGTGGCTTCACTGAAACAGACAGACAGCTTACAAGAACAAGACCAGAAGTCCGAGCTATAAAAGACTACACTGATCAAAACCTGCTAATTTAAAGCCTGGACACAAAGATGGATTATAATATGGAGAAGAGTTTCCACACCTTTACTAGACATTGACCAAGAGTCTTCACAATTGCTGATAAATTTATTAAAAACAATTTCTAAAAGTGGGAAAAAAAGAAAAGAATCCAAACAAAGAATTAGTAGGGCTTTATGTATGATGGATGTTGCCAATTGACTTGTGCTCCCTTTTTTCTTCTCCCTTCCCAGAGCCAAGTGCCCAATAAAGGCAGCACAGAGCACCTGGAGAGGACAGGGATAGAAAGAGCCACAGGACCTGCCAGGCTATGAGATTTGAAGTTAGAGGCAGACGCTATGAAGAGATAGGAAAGAAACAATCATGAGTCGAGAAGGTGGAAAGAGACAGGCGAACCATTTAATCAAGAAGACATTTAAAAGTATCATCCAAAGTAGGCTTAACTGAAGAATGAGAAGCTCTATTAAGAAGGAAGGAAGAAAAGAGATTCTTAAGCACCCTCCTCACCTTAGCAGCATTAAGCAGAACATGTCACACAGAGGAGGTACGGGGATCTGAAAGGACTGCACCATGTGAGATGTCAAGAATGGGACGGAAGAGAGCAGCAGGAGGGAACGTGACATTCTGGAGGAATGAATAAGTGTGAACAGGAGGAACAAGTTCCCAGTCCTGTAAGATTTATTGCACTGCTGGAGAGTAAAGTGAGATTTGCCATTGGGAAGACTCCACCATCCTTCACCCAAAAGCAGAACATGATGTCTCTCAAATGAAAAAATTCATGCCCATGAAGAGTAACATTTCCATTAAGATACATCATCAACAGCTGGATTTATATCTTTCCAGGACAGTGCGAATCCTTTTTGATGCTGGGAAATGCACTGGATAAGCTTCCACTGTTGTCATAGAATTTCTACTTCCATGAGAACTTGTTTTACATTAGCAAACAAAACATCACCTGGCACCAAAAGAAAGAAAATCTCCAGGGAAGAAAGGTGAGGTCTTCATCTTCGTCGCTGTGGGTAAGCATTGGCTGTAAATGCCTCTGTGTAGAGGAGTCACATTGCAGAAACATGAGCTATTCCTACAGAATTCACAACTGCGTGTTTCCACTTTAATACTGCTTTCAACTATCCCATACATTTTGCATTGCTTTAAAGATTTCCAAGTACATATGTCACCTTATTTATATATTTTTCCTTCTTGTATTCTAGTTTGCCTTTGTGGAAAAATGTCATCCTTGTTGAAATTTATTCACTACAACTTCTATAAAGGGAAGATTTGGCCATTATAAAACATTGCATCTTATTTAAGCACTAAAGAGAATGCTGATTTCTTTTATAGAAGATAATTGGCCTGATTAGGTTCAGGTTGCAAGTGTTGGGTTCCTTTCTGGGGACTGTGGCACTTTTGTTTTTAAACCCTGTGCTATGCTATTTGGGTTTATTCTGTCTATGCACCAGCTTGTCTGGGACCTGAGTAGTGGTCTACTTTGCAGTATGATTTTTGAAGCTCTTACTATATTATTACTTGAGTTTGCTGTGTACAACTTGGAGATGAGTGTGGAGACTGTCCCACAAACCTCTATGGACTCCCACGCTCTGCATTTCCAAGACCACATTAATATTTTCCAGCTGGCTGAGGCCCCGTTCTCAGTCTCACGACTAAGAAATCTGGAAATCTGGGGTCCTGTTCTTTGTCTCTTGCTCTTTTACTGCATCTCGGTGCTGGGCCATGCAATATGGGGGGAGGATGAAACAAATTTTGGGATCCTAGGACCCAGATCAGAGAAAATCACTCCATCTGAGTTTTAAGTGACTGCCTGGCCACCTTTACCATTATCTCCCCTACTATAGTGCCTGAGGCTGGGATGAGAGAACTTGGAGAAAAGGAAAACAATGTGAGGTTTTCTCCACTCCCTCAGATCTTCAAAATTCACCTTGGGCTGGGGAGACAGTTCAGCTACATAAGTGCCTGCCTGGCAAGCACAAGGTCTTGAGTTCAATCCCCAGTACTGAAAAAAAAATATAAACAAATAGAATTCACCTTTTCCACACTTGAGCCCAGAGAAAGGACTTCTCTTGGAGCTCTTTCTTTCCTTACATAGTTCTGTGCCGCTTTTGACTCTTGGCGGAGTGATATTGGAAAAGAAAAAGGAGATAGGAAATTCACTGCCAGGTGCCCAGGGAGAGAGTCCAACGTGTTTACTTCACGTTGTCTGAAAACAGATCATGGCAGATCATGCATTCAATGATAGTTTATTTGGGAACATTGTTTTAAGTTGATACTGTTTTCTAAGTTCTTAAATTATCTGTTAGTTTTCTCTGGCCACTTTACACAATTTATTGTTTTTCTCCTTCTGTTTCACAGCCTTGTATCTAATTGGGAATCTTTTTTCTTTGTCCTCTTATGGATATGTTGTATTTTTTAGATTCATGGCTTTGTGTGTGTGTCAACAGTTCTAGAAAGTTTCCAGTCATTACCAGTGTTACTGCCTCTCCTTTGTCTTCATTCTGTTTTCCTCATCTTACCATAGGCATCAACCACATTGTTACTGTTGCTGGTATTTGCTGGTCTTGGAGAGGCTGCCCTTCCAGGGATGGCCAGTTTCTAGATGTTATAAATAGCCCACCTAGGAAGCTGCCTCTCTTGTGCCAATTAACCAGTTCAGAGCCCCCCCCCCCCCAATACACTGCAGCCTTCTCTATCAGGCTGTTACACTTCCTGGCTGGGTGACTGATGTGTCCTTAACTCTGTGGGTAGAAGATGACCAAGCCCCACATTTAGCACTTTTTCTGGACTCTGCCTGTGCATTTCTTCCTTTGACTGATTTTGTTTTTTTATCTGTAGCCTTTCCTGAATAAAGAATTGCAAGTGGGAACATAGCAGCTTTCATTGAGTTCGGAGAATCTTTCTAGTAAATCATTGAAGTGAAGTGTTGCTTTGGAAAACTCTACAACTTGCAATTGGTGTTAAAAGTGAGAGCAGGCTTGTGTGGAAACTGAGCTCTTTGATCTCATGCTGAGTGAAACTTCACTGTTGTGCTCTTTGCACTTCCTAGAGTCTGAGTTCTGTGGGGATCTCAGGCTCAGCTTCCCACCCAGTGACAAACTCATGATTCTTATGACCACGCTACTCTAGGCAGTAGCCCAGGGCTGCTCTGCTCCTCCTGGGTGGCCATTCCCACATCACACACAAGTCTCAGATTTTGTTTTGTCTATGGGACCTTATGATTGTTTATATTTTTTTCTATCTTCACATCAAAATGTTTTTATTTTCCATCTGGGATCCAGTTGATCCATAGTGGGAGAATCCTTAGAACATTTGTTTTACCAAATAGTGTTATGTTACACTCTGGTTGCTCAAGGGAGTTCCATTTGGGCCTCCGAGTGCCTTGCACCATGCCTGTCACGTAGGAGAGGCACGGTTCCTAGGATGGCTGTGTAGAGTGGCGATGTCTGTCTAGAAGTCCTAATTTTACGTTTAGCCTTATATTCTATTTTGTCACTTAGTGTGCTGTCAGGATCTTCCCTGGCTGGGGTAATGAGGCCCAAGGCAATTGCAACCTTAGTTGTGCACGTGGCAGCTCATTGTCACTCTGACTGCCAGCATCTTCTGCCCGAATGACTTCACTGGGCTCTCCAAATCGCTCTTCACATTGCGGGAAGACAGTTCTCCAGGATGGCAGATCTAATTCTGTCAGTCTCCCTCAAGCGGATGTCAAGGCTAGAGTTCAAGTAGCCAATTGAATAGTAGGCAATGATCCAATAGTAATATGGTGCAGTAGTAAGACAAAAGCTCAGCTTGGTGATGTTGGGTAGCCCTTACTTACCAATTACAAATGCTTCCTCTAGGATTCTTACTTAAGAGACAAATGAACTTTCTTGTTTTCCCCCAGATGTCTGCTACTTTTCCCATTTACAAATACTTCACCAGCGCATGCAACCTGCCAACTCTCATACTTGGGGCTTGGCACACACCATTCCATTTCCTAGAAGCAATCTGTACTCAAAGACTACCAAGCTGGGAACCGACTGGTCCTATTCATCCTTAGCTTGTATCTGAAGTGCTTTCTCATCCACCCTGTCCTCTTGTGTCCTTTTTTTAACCACGTTCTTTCAACGTTGGTGGGCTTCATCTTTGCTTGGCAGGAAACCCCTGCTGCTTTTGGCCTATTAGTTTGGTTGGCCTATTAGTGAAATCTGTTCTTTCTCCCTTATATGGCTAGAGCTGAGTGCCTGTTTGACCGTGCAAGAAGTCCTAGCTGGGTCTCATCTTTGGGGCTTCTCCAGCCAATATAACAAGACATTCCACTGTAATTGAATTTAAGAATATCACATCTGGTTTAATAGTGTTATGTCACACTCTTGTTCCTTAAGAGAGTTCCATTTGGGCCTCAGAGTGCCTTGCATCATACCTGTCACATAGGAGAGGCACGGTTCCTAGGATGGCTATGTAGAGTGACGATGCCTGTCTAGGCTTAATGATAACAATGTTCATTCTGCTTGGGAGTCAGCACCACTCCTTCTTTGTGCCCCCAAGAACTACCTCTGTCCACTGCTCATGGACTTTGGGGAGCAGAAGACTGGCTAATCTGAGGGTGGCAGAGTCCTGGACAGTTACTGGTGGGTAGGACAATGGGCCTTGCAAGGTGCTCTTTTCCATTTCCCCACTTTGAGCTTATTTTTCTCATTCATTTTATTCTGTAGTATTGAGTAGTGTCACACCTCTCCCTTTCAAGTCGAGTGTAATGGGCATCTCTTTGGTTCTCTTATATGCACACCTGAGCTGGTTAGCTCCCAGATTTCAGGTTGGGAGAAATAATAAGACTGCCAGAGTCTCAAGCAGAATGCACTTGTTCTAATGCAGTATTTTATTTTATTTTTTATATTTAATACAGGGTCTACAGTGTCTCACTACACAGATCAGACTTGAAGTGATCCTGCTGTTTTTCAGCCTCTCAAGTGCTGATATTGCAGGCACATGCCACCATGCCCAGTCTCAATTGCTGTCTCAGTGTGCCCCAGGATAGGGGCCAGCATGCCATGTGGGGCCAGGGATCAAACCCCGGTCACTGTGCTTGCCTAAACAGGCACTTTAGTCCACTAAGCTATACTAATGCAGCATTTTAAACAGATCTCTTTTCAGAATGTCACATGTTAGAAAACCTCTAATAAAATGGTTTTCAGTCCTCATTCGGTTACTGTGCCTCACATTATTCTTCCTAAAACCTTGCTGTAGGGGATAGACATGATTACAGGGCACAATTTGTCCTTCCTGGATCTGCAACCACATGGTGTTGAATAGAGCTGAAAACAACTACTCCCTTCCTTTCAGCAGTCAGTCGTGCAGTCCTTTCCCAGGATGCAGTCTGCCATTGCTGCTCCCGAAGGAGAAGGGCAGGAGGGAAGACAACAGGACAGGGAGCTGTCAGGGGAGGCCTTTGTCATCATGATGCTGCCCATCACCCCAGGCCTGGCAAGGTCTCCAGGAGTCACTTCTGGGAATGTTTCCTTGTGATTCACAGAGAGCCCAGTGCCACACAAGAAGAGGTTACTTACAATAAGTGACTTAAACTAGAAAGCAGATGGAGAGAAGCAAATCAAATTAAAAGGTAGATCTAGGGCTGAACTTTGCCCACCACTTGGGCAGGCACCCATGTTTGCCAACCACTCACTTCACTCATTTCCGCTGGCCAGGATCCTTTCTGTAGACTCTTGAATGGAAAATAAACTTCACATAAATCCCAGCAGTATTAATGAGAGGAACACCAGTGTGTCTGGTGAGCTGCAAGGGAGTGATGCTGTCTGGCTTTCGTTAAGGAGACTAAGTAAATTACTTATTGCTGGTAGAAATAGAAGCACCAGGGCTATTCTGTCTTTTCCTATTTTTTTGGTGCAGGGTCTCACTATGCATGCAGCCCACATTCATAGTGATCTTCCTGCTTTTTGCCTCCCATGTGCTGGGATGACAGGCGCGCGCCACCACGCCCGGATTGCATTGCCGGCTCAGCGCACCCGAAGGCGGGGCCGACGCGGCTGGGGGAACCAAAGATCGAACACTGGTCCCTGCACTTACCTAAGCAAGCGCTTAGTCCGCTGAGCTATACCGCCGGCCCTCACCAGGGCTATTCTGTTATGAGCGGTGGCCATGTAGCTGCTGCGTGGCCCAGATCTTAGAGCTGCTGGTCTGGAGGTGTCTGCTTGCTCCGAACTGCTTAGAGCAGAGGCAATGGGAGCTAATGAGGACAGGTTGTTCCACACCAGGCTGTCTCATTAGGGACCCCTCAGCCTGGGAAGGCAGCCAGCATGCTCTTCCACAAAGGAAGAAGGTGAACAGAAAGGGAACAGAGTCTTCTTCTAGTGACCCAGGGACTTAACAGGATGGGGACTTGGTGTTCCCACGCCCTTTCCTGGGCACAGCTGTTACCTGCGGACAGTGGACAGCAGGTTCTCCGCCAGCATTTCAATCACTTTTCTTACTAATGAGCTTCTGGCTGGCCCAAACAACTCAGGAAGGTAATTGGCATGTCTTAGGTCCTGCTGCTGGATTTGTTAACATCATTTGTAAGAGTGAATGTTTTTTGCCTAATTGTTTACAGTTCAGTAAGCCAGAGTATCGGGGCCATATTACCTATATTTTAGTCTAATACTGTATCTTTTACCCTGTCCATGGATTAAGGAGTAGGCCAAGAATACAGACATGGCGATGAAAGGTCAATAGCCAGGTTCTGAGGAAGCAGACAGGAACTGACTTGAAGGTGCTTAGCAGCACCTGGCTTTGAGGCAGGAGTTCCAACACCATCTCTGAGAGAAATGGAGAATTGTACTGATGGGCTTATTAGTCCTGCCTGTTCTTTCAGAGTGGAACATCCCAGGGCAGGAAGGAAGGGTGGAAGTGTGAGTGCATAGCGGTGTCAAAACACATCAGTTTTGGCACATCAGGGACACACAATACATTTTCTCCAAGCTACCTTTGTCCTCAGCCCCACTAGAGAAATAGTGACAGTTTAGCAGCTTTGATGGGGCCAAAGGTCACATCCTGTCTGAGTACCCAGGTTAGCATCAGCAGCCCTGGTTTGGCTTTCAATTCTGCCTGCTGTGGGCAATGGCAACACAGAGCTCAGGGCCCTTTGACTTTGACTTGACCTCGGCTGTGAACAGGCCTGGGATGCCACCTTCTGCTTCTCCTGTAACCACCAGGCTGGACTCATTACCAGCGGACAGGTGAGGATTGTCCTTGGGTTTCAGGGAATTACTCAGGACTATCTCTTCTGAGCGTACCCAAGGACTCTGCAAAGCTACATGACAGTGCTGTCTTGTGGGCTATTGTTTTTAAGTCCTCTTGGAAATAAATTTTTAAAAAGTTAACATCAAGAAGTTGTTTCCTGGGTAATGTATAACACCTAGCATTTTCTAAGATCCTGGTCATTCATCACAGATCAGACCACACGCTGCATGAGCTTGGCCTGGTCCCAGGAATTTTCTTCAGGCTTAGTGTTTATTCCTTGGTAGGATTTTCAGGGTCTGAGGAGGGGCAGGCAGTGGGCTCTGTGGAGAGGATGTGGTGGGAGGGAGATAAGATTTGTTTATCTGTGTTTCAGCAGGAAGATCATTTGGCCTGGAAGCAGAGCTTGTATTTACTCTGTTAACCATTTAACTTTTCTATGTTGACTTATAATTGACATTAATGGGTTGTTGTGCCTGTTTACATTACTAAATAGGATGATGATGAAATATCCATTGTGGTAGCTGCCCAGAGTCCTGCAGAAAGGCCCACTGGGACACCTCGGGAAGCAAAGCAGAGTCACTGTGTTATCAGTGCTGTGGCCCTGACTCCCAAGGCTGAGGGGAAGGGAGGGACACAGAAAAGACTTAAGTTGGCATGGGGCAGATATGAGAGAAGAAAGGGGACTTCCAGGGCCCAAAGGGCTGGAAGCTCCCAATCCCCAATGCAGGGGACCTTGTGACAGGTCTGACCTTGTCGCCAGCCACCTAATGTAGCCTGGAATCAGAACTTCTGCTGCTGCTCTTGGTTGCAGCCAAGTGTCCAAGGCACAAGCAGAGATGCTCCTAAGCCAAAGTAGGGAAGCAAGGACTGGCAGCCAACAAGGGTGGCATGAGGTAGCAGAGCCCAGGCCTCCAGAGCTTCAGGGCTCCAGGTGCAGGGTGTTACTCTAGGAACAGGGGATGTGCAGAGCCTACCAAGTCTGATGTGCAGAGCTAAGTCTGATGTGCTTGTGGGAGCTGTAGACACAGGCAACAGATTGTCCCTGAGGACCATGGCCAGAGGTGCTTAGTGTACTTCCCACCCCTTAGCTTGAGGGCCTGGGCTGGCCCAGAGAGCACCCCAGTGAGCCCTCCAAGGGAAGAAGAAGGATACCCTTCTTGTAGCCTGCTCTCCACCTTGCTGGTTCACCTGCAAATGTCTCTCTGTGGCTCAGAGGATGTCCCCACTCTAGGAGGCCTGAAGGGCTTCTGTCCTTCCCCTGCCACCTGCTGCTCTCAGGCTTTCTCTCTGTCTCTTGGATGTCTTGTTTGTGCCTCTGTGGGCCTTTCTACCCTAGCATGCATTCTATGTGGGCCCTCAAGGTTTTGGTCTGGGTGGATTTCTCACCCTCTACAGTGTCCTGGGGCATCTGGTCTAAGCCAGGGGCTTTGCCATCAGTTGGCTTGGGCTGTCATGGTGAGCTAAATGACTGGCATTTAGTTTAAACAACAGAGCTGTCTTTTCTCAGAGTTTTGCAAGCTGGAAATCTAAGATTGGAGTGCCAGCATGGCTGTGGCCTTCTTTCTGGTGGTAGATAGCCACCTTCTCACTGCATCCTCAATGGCAGGGACTTTAGAGAGTAGGGGGCAGTATCTCTTCTCTCTTTAATTATATGAGGGCACTAATCCAAGCATGAGGAGGTCATCTGTATTATCTCTTCCAGGCCCTACCTCCAAGAGCATTCACATTTGAGGTTAGGTTTTCAGTTATGAATTTGAGAGGGTCACAGTCTGGTCCATGTTGGTTCTTTTGACTGATTTCCTCATGCACACTCTTTGTCTTGGCTTCTTCCCTGAGTAATTCATCAATTGGTATTTCTAATAACCTTGTAGATACCTATGTGGTCTCTATCTTCTGTTCAAACCAGCTGCTTCCTGGATTAACTAATGGAACCATCATTCCTTTAAGCACAGGAGTCTTCCCTGTGGCACAGAATCTTGGGTTTTATTTTTCTCTCAGTCCTGATTTTGGGTGGTCCAGGCTTCCCATAGTTCGGAGCCCAGAAGTCAATACCAGGCTGAGGCTGCTCTGGGTGATTCAGTTCTCACCCAGCCTGGGAGGTCATTGAAGGATGATGCTTTGGCCCCACTCTGCACCCAAATGAGTCCATGTCTTTGGAAGAATTTGGTCAGCTGCAGATTCACACTGATGCTGGAGACTTCTGATTTCAGCTGCTCAGTCTGGGAACTCATGTTGAACCTGACTGTAACTGTGACTATGGGGTGGGACACTCCTCTCTGGAGCTGCGTCGATCCCTGTTTGACTTCTTACTCTCCTGTCTTTCCTGGTCCATCCATGCCTGAGTCCTTAGCCTATCTCCTTTGGCACTGTCCCTCCTCTGGACATTGCCTATAGATTGACCCTGACACCCTCTGAAAATTTCAACTTTCCCCTCTTCTCTGACATTGTTTCCTGGTGAGTTGTGTTTGTCTTGCCAGCATTCCCTTTCCAGGAGGGTCTGGAAATTTCTTTGCTATTCTTTAAAGGAATCATCATTACTGCATATATGAAGGCATTTAAGACACGCTGTCAGAGTCTGAGCTCATGGCTCATTTAGACTATTATTGAGTCCTGTTGATGAAAACAGCAGCTTTTTTAATGATCAATTTCCTTCTTTCCTCAGCTTATTTAGGGGAGGAAAGAAGAGGCATGTGGCTTTTGTTGAATGAGATGGCTAATTTATCATCAGCCAATTTTCTGTACTTTATTTGAGGTGTACAACACCAACACCATGCAATATGCTAACCCCACGACTGGCTTGGACAAGAGTTTAATTTAGATTGTGGCATCAGATTGTGTTTGCTTTCTGAAAACTGACTGCACTTAGAGACCCTTGAACAATAATAAATCATAGACATTCAAGATTAATAAGACAAGCAACGCAGTAGAAAACATGGTCTAAGATATGAACAGGCAACTCACGGACACTGAAATAAAAAGTGACCAGTAAACATGAAAGAATGCTTAGCCTTTCTAAAAGTGAGGGAAATACAAATTAAAAGGTATATATTTTTTTCAATAAGTCAAGGATATTAATAGGTAATTAGAGGAACAGCAAATCAGGAAATATAATATAACCAATAAACATGAAAAGATTCTTATCATCACTAATAAGCAGGGAACTACAAATTAAAGGTATAGTTTTTCTACCAGATTTTAAAAATTAATGTGTCAATAAGGATATAGGGATATCTCTGTCTATCTGTCTGTCTGTCTAACTAGGTGGCTAGCTATCATATTAATGGTAGCATTGTAAAGATTGTGAACTGTCCTATATTCTAGACAGGACTTCATCAGTATATCTTGAAATTTTTATCAATACATACTAAAAATGTTTTTTTATTAATGTTGAAGTTTATTCTGATTAGGCAATGTTTGGAACTCCATTCTTTCCTAAGTAAGCATCTTATTAGAACAATTTATAACAAATGTGGATTTTGTTCAACACAGGGTTCTAAATAACATCTTTTGTCAAGCATAGTGGTTCATCACCGTTGGCCCAGCTACTTGAGATGCAAAGGCAGGAGTACACCAAGCCCAAGGCCAGTCTGAACAATTTACAGAGACCTTATTTTCAAACAAAATTTTTAAAAATGTACAAGGTGGTGGCAATGTATGCACCGGAGAGTGCCTCTGGGTTTGGTCACGAGTACTGGGAAAAATCTCCTATTAACCCGACCCAGACATATTCCAGACATTTCTGGACTCAAACCATAAAGCAGATTGATTTGCTTATTTTAATCCTATTAAAAAAGGAAAATCAATTAGAAGTTTTCTTTTTCTTCAATTTCTAAAATTAAGTTTATTGGTACATTTGAAGTATACATAATGATTACATTCATTGCAGGAAATTTGCACCTATACACAATGTAATTTGGTTCTTTTCTCTTTGTTTCCATTTTTCCTTTTTTTCTCATCAAGTGTATTTTATTTTTACTTTTTTAGGACAGGGTATACAGGGTTTCACTGTGTAGATTGGACGTGTATTGATCCTCCTGTTTACAGCCTCCCCAGTGCTGGGATTACAGGCAGGCACCACCATGCCCAGTCTCAATCCCTGTTTCAGAGTGCTCCTGGGGGTGGGGACAGCATGGCAGGCCTGGGGATCGAATTCCTGGCCCCTGCATCTGCTCAAGCAGGTGCTTTAATCCACTGAGCTATTTGGCCTGCTCTCATCAAGTATATTTTAGAAGTCATTATATGCTACTTATTATCTTGGTTAAACTTATTCTCATTTTATCTTCTCAGAGGTTTTTATATTTTGTTTTTTGTTGGTGCTGGGGATTTAACCCATGGCTTCACACTGAAGTGTATCCCCAGGAAACTCCCACCTTATTTTGAGACAGGGTCTAACTTCATGGCTAACTTGCCAGGGATGGGCTTGAACTTGGGACCCTTGTGCTTCAGCCAGGATTATCCATTCAGTGTATGCATCCAGCTGCCTCTATGCTTTTTTAATTCCATGGCACAAAATAAACATTTTTATTCCAAAGGTTATAAATAGGGGAATATAAAGGACTTGGATCAAAGCAAGTCCAAAATCCAGCAGGGCAAACTTAATGTTGTATAATTTTGTGTCCAGCTCTATAGCAATATGTGGAAAACTGTGAGCTCACGGGTGGGGAGATGGCTCAGCGGAATAAACGCTTTTCTGGCAAGGGCAAGGGCCTGAGTTCAATCCCCAGTTCCACAAAAAAAAAAATAAAAAGAAAGAAAATAGTGAGCCCCAAAGGGCTTGGGTGACTCCACCCCTGTGGCTCTTCTGGTGGTGACAGCCCCCACAGTGTCTCTCTTGGTCCTACTTTGCTCCTCCTTGCAGTTTTCCTCAGACAATCCATGTCCCTGGATTTCCCAAACTTCTGGAGTCTCCACTGCATCTTTGGATTCACCATCACAGATTCACACACTGCCCTCTCAGGTGCACACTGCTGGCCCCCAAGGCCTTCTGAGAGTGGGGTGGAAATGTTAACCCCACAACTCTTGCATTTTACATGTACCCAAAACAAGAGCCATATGAATGATGTCAACATCTGCTGCCAGCTGGAGCAATAGCCAGGCTTCCCTTCCTTGTGGTTGCAGGGGGTGAGTGCCTGATAGTTGGGTACTCTGGATCCAATTTTGAGGAACAAATTTTCTATGCCACTGCCATTCTGTAACCTGGTGTGGTCACAGCCATTCTAGAACAGAGTATGGCTGTCACCATTCTGGAACACGGTGCTGTGCAGCTTTCTCTTCAGAGCAGTCTTCCACCTTTGAAGTTTTGTAGCTGCAAAGAGTAGTTCTTTAATGCTGCTTCTCGTGATGCCCTCAGGCCATCTTTTATATTCTTCTGTTTCTACTCAGTCATTGAGAACTCCTCAGCTCTGTTTTTGTAGTTTACACCTTTACTGGAGCTTCCTTTCTGGCCAAACTTACAACATTTTAAATCATTCTGCTAGCCTCTTTGCTCTTGATTCTCAATGTACATCTGGCTAAACCATCCCCCACAACAATAGCCATGCCACTTTCTCAACATTTGACTGCCATGAAATTCCTTTTTGCCAGATTATACTGCTGCATTTAATCTCAATCTCAGGAAAAGTCTCCAGACATGAGCAAAATGCAGAGAAACTTTCTTCCAAGCCATAACACACATCGTCTGGAGGCCAGCAGCCCATGCATTCCTTCTTCCCAGAAGAAACTGCCTCAGGCTGGTCTTTACCAGAAGGATTTCTATTAGCCTTCTGGTGTTGTGAGCTCTGACCAGAATCTCCCATACAGAAGGGTTATGGCATTCCAGCTCTATTCTTTCAGGCAACATCTCTGAACCTTCCAAAACTCTTCCTACGAAGCATTCCCCAAGGCTCTTGAATCACATGGTCACAGGTATGGTCACAGCAATGCCTCCACTTCTCTGGTTCCAAATCTGTCTTGGTTACTTTTCTCTCCTTGGTGAGACAAAGTATCCAACAACCCAACATCCCAAATTAAAGAAGGAAATGTTTATTCAGCTCACAGTTTGTGGAGGTTTCAGTCCATAGTCAGCTGGCTCCAGGGCAGGGTGATGTGGTGAAGGACAACAAGGGCAGCAGAAGCCAGCAAGAGCAGCAAGAGCCAGAAGCAGGTAAGCAAGCCTTGTATTGTATGTTGACTATCTGCCCACACCATCTCTGTTCCCCCTATTCTACAGGCTAGGGGTGTTTACAAAGTGAGGACATTGGCCCCCAGCTAAGTCACTTGTTAAGTTTCTAAACTTCTCAATTCTCAAATTGACACATGTTCATCATTCTAGCTATGTCAAACATTTTTTATTTATTAAATTGCTAGCAAACTATTTTACTCTCACAATAATAATATAGCAAGACCAAGCTTCATCATCTTTAAAAATCTTGGCTTCATGTTCTATGATATTGCAGCTCAAAAGTTGGACAGCTTTAGGGCTAGGCACAGCTCTATGCACCTGTGGTGCCGGCTGCCCTGTAGGGGGCTGAGGGAAGAGGGTCACCTGGGCCCAGGAGTTGAGGCCGATCTGGGCCACAAAATAAGACTCCAGCAAAAGATAATGATAAAGGAGAAAGTTCAAAGTTATGAACACTTGTTCTAGTAGCTGTAATAGAAAATATCTAAACAGAAGTGCCTACAGCTGGTTCCGGAAAACATATCGTGCTTCTTCTTAGTCACGTTTTTCAGCACCAAACCAGGAGCAAGGATAGCTGGGCCCCAGGGTTAGGCTGCGCATAAGCTATCTGAGACCATATTCTTTGTAGCTGGAAGCAAAATATCATATCAGCCCCACCTGCCCCAGGAACTGGGAGAAGCTCTCGCTGGGAATAAACTCTCTGTGCTTGCAAAGCAGGATACACATGTAAGAAAGTTCCATGTAGCTTCTTGTATGGTTTATATAAGAAACTGTTGAAACAGTAACTGAGTTGCTTGTTATTATTAGTACTTTTGTGCTTGCTTATTATTATAGTTAAAGCCAATTGTGTTAGGATTTGGGTGGGGATGGGCTTGACAGGGCAGGGTCTTGCTATGTAGCCCAGGCTGACTTTGAACTCACAACCTACTTGCCCCAGAACTGGGATTACAAGGTGTGTGTCACCACACCTGGCAACAGTCTGGATTTTAAATGTGGTTCCCAATACAGCTGGATCAGGAGGGCTCTAACCTCATAAATGGATTAATCCATTTGTGTATTGTTAGCTTAATGAGCGATTGGGAAATGAGGGAGAGTTTAGGAGGTGGGCCCCAGGTGGAGGAAGTAGGTTGCTTGGGGAGGGTGTGCCTTGAAGGGCTATTTTTTTCCTTGGCCCCTTCCTCTTTCTTTCCTAGGTGATATGATGCTCTGAGGCTCCTGAATTCCAGATCCACGTGACTGTAGACTGAACCATCTAGAGCTGTGAGCCCAAATAAATCCCTCTTCTTTTAAATTGATTTTCTCAGTTATTTTTTGTCCCAGAGACAACACAGGTGGCATAGCAGAGGGGCAATAGTTCATGGTGGAGGATAGAAAAAACAGGCTGGAAACTTCTGTTTTATCAGTTTTACATACAGATCCCACCTGCTGTTAGTTAAAAAATCTAATAAAAGAAAAAATTAGAGTAGTTATGAATTAGTGTTCTATATTGACTCAGCACAATTTTTCTTTCTAAAAATTAATTAATTGATTGATTGATTTGGTGTAGCATCTCACTATGCAGCTTGGACTCATAGTGATCCTCCTGTCTCAGCTTCACCAGCACTGAATTACAAGTGCACACCACAAAGCCCGTTTTCGGTGGCTGGCACAGTGTGTCCAGATTCCAGGGCTGATGCAGCACGTGGTACCAGGGATTGATCCCAGCTCCCTGCACTTGCCAGGAGCTTTGTCAGCCTTATGAATGAATTTGACTTTTGACCATTCTCCCAGAACGAAACTTTTTTTTTTTGTAAGAGAACACTTATGCCGCTGAGCTATCTCCTCAGTAGCACAATTTTTCTGGAAGCAACAGAAAAGCCAATATTACAGTCTTTGTGGGTCACATGGTCATTGTCCTACACTGAACTCTGTAGTACAAGAGCGGCTGTAGATAATGAAATAGCCAATGAATGGTATTTAAATCACATTTTATTTCTTTCATGAAAAACTGAATTTCATACAATTTCACATGTTGTGACACATCATTCCTCTTTTGATTTTTGTTCCCTAGCCATTAAAAATTATGGAAGCTGTTCTTCCCCCAGGGGCCACACAGAAACAGGCAGTGGATTGGACTTGGCCCGTAGGTCTTTGGTTGCCAAGTCTTTTGCAATATTAGTCTTGTTCCTTCAAAATTGGAAATTACTGTCATGCTATTTACTCTCACTTGAAACACTAATCATTTTTGCAAAATAAACACTGAAGGAGAGTGTCACTGCACTGTGTCTCCGGTGACAGCTGTCCACCTCTGGCCTACTTCCTTGGGAGCTGCTGGTACCTCCTCCACTCAGTGGCCACATCTGAATCACAACCAGGGCTGAACCCCATCCCATAGGCTGCTTTCACCTGCCCTAAGTCATCCAGACACTGGACAATGGGGAGCTCCATAGGGCTGTGGAGATGGGGTCCACGTACTCCTTCCTCAGGAAGTCCTCTTTTCTGCAGGACATGGATTATACCCATGTAAGAGTGGCCTTTATCCCTCAGAGAAGGAGCCATGGTTGTGGCCCCGATGTGTGAAAGTGGATCTGTGATTACCCGTGAGCAGCTGCTACTTTTCTAATATGCTCCATGGCTGTGCCCACTTCAACAAGCTGGTGAGTGGCCCTTGTCTCCCAGACCTTCCCTAAGCTAATGTGTGGCCCACCTCGGTACTCTCAAGGGAACAGGCCATGCTGGGCATGGTGACCTGAGGCATCCTGGACCTGTCAGTCCTCTAGGCCTTCTTGTATCTGCTGCCTCTTGCTCATCCCTTCCAAGGCTGGGATGAGAGAGGCATCAACACCATCCTAGGATTTTACAGGTGTCTATCTTACAGGCAGCAACTTTGCTTCTTAGAATTTATGTAGTTATCTCTTTTTCTTGGGCTGCTTTTATCATTTTATTCTTATATTTGGCTTTTAGCAGTTTGAATACGATGTGTCCAGTAGTTTTAAGGCTTTTTTTTTTTTTTTTTTTGATATGGGTTTTGTTTTTTTGTCTGACATTTTGGTTTGTTTTAATCCTGTTGAGGTTCTCTGAACATCTTGGATATTTTACTGTTTTTGAAAAATCTTAACCATTACCTCTTGAAATATTTCCTCTCCAAACTTTTCTGCTGTGGTGAAGTTCTATCGCCTGTAGTCCCAGCTCTTGCGAGGCTGTCAAAGCCACTAGTGACACAGTGGTATGTGTCCGATCCCTTCAGAAGGGGCATTGTCTATTTTTAGATTCAAAGGGCCAACTGGATAGCCCACTGGATTAAAGCACCTGCTTAGGCAGACACAGGGATTGGGGTTCGATCCCCACATGCCACACCAGCCCTGCCCCTGAGGGCAACTGAGACAGCAATTGAGATTGGGCATGGTGGCACCCACCTGTAATCCCAGGTCTTGGGAGGCTGTAATCAGGTGCATCACTTTGAGTCCAATCTAATAGTGAGACCCTGAACACCTTGAAGACTCTTCCCTAAAATACAAAACAAGACAAGACAAAAACTTATAAATTTTAAGTTGTTTACCCTACAGCTTCAGTTCCCTGGTGGAGTTTAATAAAAACTGTGATTTTGTTGTTTGTCTGTGTTTTGCTTGTTTTAGTTTTTGCTAAGATAAGAGAACTTTACAATTTTTTTGCATCCTAGAGGGAAGTAAGACTTTCTTTAAATAAATTGACCATCACAGGCAAAAGCAACATTCTTTGGGCAATCAGAGTCCTTTGGTATCTTCATAAGTGCTTGTAACCCCTCTGTCATCTCATGACAGGTCTCAAGTATTTTGACGGAAGGAGAAGAAGATGAGTTGTCAAGTGGCTCACTGTGGTTTAAAAGAATCAATATTTTCAATTTAAAAAGCCATCTTTTCTGTTGTTGTTGTTGAACATTTATTGAGCTGTAACAATGTGATAGGTGTCACACAAAACATCAGACACAGTACCTTCCCAGTGGGCTTACAATTAGTCTAAGGACATGAATCCATTTTTAATGTTGCCATGGGATTGCTGTTTGTGAAAATGAGGTATTAACTGCACAGTTAGTGCAGGTCAAGGGCCTACAGAATCACTGATATTCTGAGGCTTCTCTATGCAGGTAGTAGGCACAACTGCTTGTTATTTATTCTTTCAAAGTATGGTGGACAGTTCTTGAAATCTTTTGATTTTGTGATGTGTGCAGTGTCTATAATGCCACCAAACCCATATTTCTGGAAACCAGAGTTCAAAACTGGCCTGTAGTCCAGAAGAAAAAGTTTAGTTATCTATTCAGAAAAAAGTCATCCAAAATAGGCCCTCTAGAAAAACAGTGACAGGAGCCAAGGTCCTACTCAGAGTATCTGGAATGTCCACAACAGTTCCTCAGGGCAGCCCCCTAAGGTGCCCTTTATTCTGAAGGCCTTTTGTGGCCACAGCCCAGAGATGCAAACCCATTGGCTGGATTGTCTGGCATCTGCCCTGGGAAGTTGTGTATGAGGGCAGAGCCCTCAGTACCCACGACTCTCAATGCAGACAATCCACTTGTTGGTCCTTGGAGACACACCACAATAATCCAAATTCTATCTCCAGAAAATAGCAAAAAGCATACCAGAGGTATCCAGAATATACCAGTACTTTGCAAAATTGTAGCCCATTAAAATATCCATTATTGATACAAATTTCATAAACATGCTGCTTATAAAAGCTTGCCCTTCGTCATGTCAAAGTTAAGTGGTAACATCTGTTAATCACTTAGCAGAATCATTTGATTCTCACATGGTTGCTTCTCTCCATGCTAGAACTGCTTATGTCTACAGAGTCCCTGAAGAAGTGAAAATCCTTTTTTTAGCATTAAATGTAGCGTATGGAGTTCTTCCTCAACTCTTGGCCTATCATATCTACAAACCAGAGTTCTTCATAAAAACAAAGTCAGATGAAAAGGTGGAATAAAAAGTTTTATTATGTTCTTCCTCTCCTTTGTCATATTGGTACTGATTATTTTCTCTCATTTCACTCCCTTTCAAATACAAATACTTAAGAAAACACAAACTTTTGCTCTGCACTGTATGTGTGAGCTGTAACAATGTATTGTGGGTAAATTTTCTTTTGTTTTTGGACAGAAAACTGAAGTTGTTGAGAAATAGCTTGTTTAAAGAAATACATAAAAAATAAAAAATAAATACATCAAAATTGTCTGTGAATAGACCTGACCATGTATCTCAAGATTCTGTTTGTACATATTATGTAATTGTGAGTATGAAAAATTACAAGCTAGTACCTATAACAGCATAAAACAAAACTACTCAGAAGTGAATGTGTTCTATACATGTAAAAAATTAAAAACAGCAATCATAGGTTGGAGCAATAACTTTTGCATATAAGATTATGTATGTCACATAATTGGCCTCAATCTAAAAGGCATATCATCAGAATATTTTTAATTGCTTGAAAAATGTTTTCCCAAGGAAAATTTATTATTTACTGTTTAAAAAAATGCTTTTACAACAAGTTTTTATGTGTGTCAATCTAAATAGCTCAAGCAAGATCAATTAGCTTTATCATTACCCACAACAGACTTGTTTTGCTGGTGGCTAGGAATGTTTCTATTGTGTCACTGCATATATTTTTAATAAAATTATTTTTGGTCTTTTATGAAAAGATACCACATTTGAAATAGTTTATATATATTTCATAAGTTTTGGCTTTTTATTTAAAATCTGTTACACTTTCTAAATCAAAACCTAATCTGATTTTAGTGTGATCAATGAAGAAGCCTTTTGTTGAATTAAATATTTCATAACTTTAAAATAAAATATGCACAATTTTAAAATACCTTTTCAGGAAAAAGTACTTTACTGGCATCATTACTACTTTCTTTATGAACTTTTCATATTTGAAACTGTATGAGTATATATCAGTATTTTCTAAATGACAGAAATAGACCAAAAGCACAGCTCCGCTTCACTACGCTGCATGTGTGTGGGTCAGAGTTTGTGGAGCCCCAGCTGCCATCACTACCCTCAGCGCCAGCGTCTCAGATTTTCTCTTCATGATCACTGGCTCTTCACCAAAATAAGGAAACCAAAAGGAAATTCAGTACAAAGCAACACGTAAACTATATGTGAATTTAGGGTTCCCTAAGTATTTCCCTAGATGTGCAGGCAAATTGTGTCATCTGCTCCCAAGTTACCTAGAACCCCCAGTATTGAAAGGCGTGGGAGGAGATGAAAATGAAAGCCCTTACCTGCATTTGACTCTATTGTTAACTTGTTGTTAATAGTTTTTGCCTTAGAGTTACAATAATACCCCACAATTACATATTAGAGCCAAATTACACTAATTTTGTTTACAACCTCAGAGCTTACTCCCAGTATACATTGCAATAAATTTATTCTGTAAAAACAATACATTTTTTTTGTTTTTAACTTTTTTTTTTTTTTACAGTAAACTTTTGAATTACAAACCTTGAGGATGGGAAAGATGTTCCAAGGACAAGCATAACAGGACTGATAAATGTGTGCTCACAATATAAGCTGGCATAAAAATAACTATAAGTTTCTACTATCACAATAGCAACAATGATGTACACATAATAATGGTTTGTGGATGAATATTAACTTTTCTGGGTCCAAAAAGAAAACAGTTCATTTTAAAGGTCTGTATTTAAAATTCAATACTTTGCTTGGTTTCCCATAAGGCTACTGATTTCAGCTTCGAAATGTAAAGTATACATCTTGAATGATTAGCTCAAATTGTACTAGCACTGGAAAAAAAATAAATCCTTGCCTTAATTTGGAGTAGCAGAAAAAGACTTAAGTTCACATATAGAAACTCAGGGTGTATACATAAAACATGAGTTTTGAGAAGTATAAGCTGTCAAGTAGCTATTTCTAATACTGAATAGATACTGTACAGTATGGTTGAACTTTACACATGGCCTCAAAACTAAAGGATGCTTTAAATTTTATCTCCAGTATACCAACATCATGTATCTAGGAATTAGTTCTTGGGTTCTGTCAAAGAGTAAATCTCATCCTTAAACATTATGTGGTCATCTAAAAATGCTAATTAATATTAAACACTTAAAATATTAAGTGTTTGGAATTGGTGGGGTAAAGGCAGAAAATGATGAACATAACTGCCTTGATAAAAGGATCCTAGATGTGACTCTGTGCAAAAATTTTGGTAATTGTTAGTGGTTAAGGGCTACCTCATGCAATCTAATATCATGAAATGAAATCAACAACCTTAAAAAATTTAAAATGTCTTTTTTTCCCCAATAAAACAGAGAGGAATGTGAAGAATGTACATACAAACTAGGGTTCTGTCAATGACAACAAAGACTACGTGTTGGTTCACATCAAATCCAAGAATATTGGACAACGAAACATTTAAACTTCTTGTGGTTTCTTGTAATATGCAGCATTCATTACGGTGGTTAAGTCCTTCGCCGGTTTTCTGCAGGTCTGAAGCTGTATTTCTGGTGTCATTGCCAGGATCTCCACCTTCAGAGCTGCGTTTGTTTTCCTCTCCTTTGCAGTCTATCATTTTCATCGCCTGGAGATTTCCGGGATTGTTTAGAGGATTTCTTTGAAGTCTGTGGCTTTTTCCGTTTCGAGCCTCCTTTTCCATGCTTTCTTTTGCCTTTCCCATCTTCTGCTCTGTCACCTTCTTCCTCATTGCTTGCATCTGCGTATTTCCACCTTCCCCCTCAGTTTCTGAAGAGCTCTGTTGCTGAGCTGCCTGGTAACCAGTAAACTTTACTCCTGGGTTATTTTCTGTTTCCCACAATCCTTCGTTGACTCCTTTCCGTTTGTTTTGACTTTCCAAACTTGTCTTTGAATTCCTTATACGGAAAAAGATCTTTGGGACCTAGAAATGCAGTTTCATGGTGCCAAAAAAGAAGACAGGATATTTGTTTGCCGGAGGCTTCACAGCTCCCTCTGGGAGCCCATCCGTCCGCGCCGGCCAGGGCGGGAAGACCAGGCCGCCCGCCCTGTACTGACAGCCCGGACGCCCATCCCGGCCGCTCCAGGCCCGGTTGCCCCGGTCGCCACCACGAAGCCAGAGGCCGCCCCCCAAGGGCCTCGGCGGCCGCTCCGACAAGCAAAGTAAAACAAAACAAAACAAAACAAAACAAAACAAAAAAAAAAAAACCGTCTTCCAAAGCCACCACATGATATGTCTTTGTGAAAAGGAAAATTCACCTGCTATGAAAAATGACCAAGGACAGTGCATCTTCTTGGGCTATTTGGCTGAATCTTAAAAATTACGCATAATACAATAGGACAAGTCCCTGACTGAAGAGTTGCAGCCTTCACAGATACGAGCAAATGGATCTGGCAGTAAGAGCATCCATAGGTGCAGATAAGTCATAGCAACAGGGCTCATGTCTGCTAGACATTGTCACAGCGGTGCTGCTCTGCACTTATGCTACTGTGAGATACCACACAGCAGTGCAGTGCTGTCAGAGCCCAGGATCTCCAGAAGCAAGAAGAAAAGCAGTGGTGATGTGGAGGGGGCTTCCAGGGAGCACAAAGCAATATACAAATTGTATATTTGTGTCAGAGTTGTGTGGGACTCACTTTGTCAGCCTTATGAATGAATATGACTTGTGACCATTCTCCCAGAACAAAACATTTTTGTTTGTCTTTTTTAAAGACAACACAAAATAGTAAAAGAAAAAGAAAAAAATTAGCAATGATACAGAATTTCACTAAACAGAATAGTAGGAATTTGACAGTGGTTGTGGTATTATATAATATTGTCCTGAAATTAGTTGTTTAGGATCCAGACATAAACATGCAAAATGGAAAAATGGAAAAGAAAAAATTTAAGCATTAAATGTTCCTTTAAATAGACCAACAGAGGGGCTGGGGGATGGCTCAGTGGAATAAGTGCTTCGCTGCAGGCACAATGGCCTGAGTTCAATCCCCAGTTCCCCTAAATAAATAAATAAATAAATAGACCTGCAGAAATCAGCAGTACAATTATCCAAGCTATTCTGTGTGTGTACACATATATGTATTTTTCCCTTCTTTTTTTTTTTTTGTCTTTCCCTCACCCTAGTTGTTCCTTCCTATTGAATAGATTCTTTCCTTTTCATAGTACCTATTGTTCCTTTCAGATTTTATTTATTCTTTTAGATTATTACACTAGTGAAACAGTACAATGTTTATACATGAGGGTTGGATTATTTTCACTTATAAGTATGGTCTCTAATTACATCCATTTACTTATAAAAGCTTCCAGTTTCTCTTTTTATAGCTGAGTAATACTCCTTTGCATAAAACTACTATCTTTTTTATTCATTCCTCAGTTGATGGGCATTTAGGTTGTTTCTGAGATTCAGCTATGACAAATTGTGCTGCTATAAACATGGGTGTACATATGTCACTGTGGTATGAAGTTAGAACATCTGTGCTGAATAGGACCTCCAATCCTAGTTTTTTGAGGGCTCATAAAACTGATTTCCACAGAGGTCGTACCAGTCTGCATTCCCACCAACAGTGGAGAAAGGTTCCTTTTGCCCCATAGCCCCTCCAGTACTTGTTACTGGTGATTTCTAGTTTTTGGCAGAACCAGGAATTGGACTCAGGCACTTGTGCTTGCCAGGGAAGCACTTATTCTACTGAGCCATCTCCCTGGTCCCTATTGATGATTTCTTGATGATAGCTGTTCTTTTCTGGGTAAGATGGAATCTCAGTGTTACATCTCTTGAATGACCAATAATGTTGAACATTTTTCATATATTTATTTGCCATTTGGATTTTTTCATTTGTGAAGTGTATGTTCATTTTAGCTGCTCATTTCTGGATTGGGTCTTTGAATTTGAGGTGACTGATTTTAAAAAAATTCTTTATATGTTCCAGATAAAAGTCTTATGTTTGAGGGACAGGCAGCTATAATTTTTCTAGTAAGTTGTATCTGCATTTTTAGTTGACTGTAAATATTGCTTAATTTTTTCTTTAATTTTATCTGTGACCCATTGATTGTTTGGAGAGTGCTATTTAATTTTCATATGTTTATGGAATATTTGCAGTTTCTTTGTCAATAATTTCCAGCTTTGGGCTGGGGATATGATTCAGCAACATAAGTGCCTGCATGGCAAGTGCAGGGTCCTGAGTTTGATCCCTGGTATCAGACACACACACAAAATTATTAATAATAATAATTTCCCATTTCATTGCACTATGGTCAGATAATATGTATGGAACAATTTCAGTTCCTTTACATTTCCTTAAGTGTGCTCTGAGTGCTAGTGTATTGTCTATTTTCTCAGCATAGAACTTGTTTGTAAGTTGGGAACTTACTATGTAGAAAGGACTAACCTGGAATCATAAAGACATTAGAAACTCTGATCCAATATCCCTATCTTACACATGAAAGAAGTTAGATGTGAAATGGGAAGTGGCTTATTCAAATTTCCCCAGTACGTTAATATCAAAAGTTAGATTAGAACAAATGAGGGCCAGTTCGGGGCTTGTTTACCCTCTGCTCTGTTCCTCACCTTGCTCCACTTGGCTGTGATCCCTGTGAGGGCTGTGCTTTCCTAGACTGCTTGGCCAGCCCAATTCCTGCTGAGTTTGAAAGAAATTGGAAGATTGGGAGAAAGAAGAAGATAGAATGTCCACCCTCCTTCCTCTCCATCTTCAGCAGCAACTGCATCTACTCTAGGGTTTTAGCTGCTGTCAGAAGGGCCTGCTATGATTCACTGTGGCCCCCAGGCCCTAATACCACTTTCACCCTTCCTTTGCCTCCATGCCAAGAGGAGATGGTTTACTGCTGCTACAGTTCCAGAGCTATGTCACTACCTTAGATTTGGTTTCTCATCTAGCTCATCTTTTGAGTAACTAAGTTGCTCGAATTCTCTGCTTTCAAATGTTTTTGTTGTCCTATTTAAACCCCTCACAAAGTGGTCATCCTATGCTCATTATGCGAAAGGCCTTGTTTTCCAGCTGTGTTGTCAAATCTGTGAGCAGCCTCAAATCCTCCCAATTAATTCTTTTTTTCTAAATTAGCCAATTAGCTTCTGTTGTTTGTGACTGAGAACTCCAGTGACTACAGTGGGAGAGGATGTGGTTGCATTTGTGGTGGTGTCATACTGAATCCGATCTTCTTAGAATTTATGGTGGCAGGATTTTTATAGGTATGTATTTACTGCACTGTTTTTATAATAATAAAAATTATAAGCATCATAAATACCCATCAATAGGGGAAGGCTTAAACAATGTGAAGTGCAGGGACTGCCCAGAGGATGAGGGAGGTCTACAGGTTTATTAAGCTGCATAAAAATGCTATAGGTGGCCACTGTCACTGTTGCCACTTTTGCCGTCACCACTGAGGAGAGCCATTAGTGCCACACCACAGCTGCCTGCCTGCCTGCACTGGAGCAGCCCTGGACTTACCCACCCATTTCCAGATTTAAAAAAATAACAACTTCTAATGATTATGAAAACCATATGGCCGAAGACTTCAGGGATGATGCTGGGAGAATGAGTCTGACTGTCACCCTTCACCTACGGCCCTCAGAATATTACCCAGGAGGAGCCACGGAGTTTATTCAGCAGCATTGGTAAAGCTGAGCCAGCAAAGCTTATCCAGGATAGAGTGGCAGGACATAGGTTGGGCTATGGCTTTGTGAATCATGTGACTGCAAAGAACCTGAAAAACGTGATCCACACGCTGGATGGCCTATGGCTCCAGCCAAAAATCCTTAAGATTTGCACGCCCAAGCTCAGAAACCACCAAAGATGCCAACTTGTACATCAGTGGGCTCCCAAGGGCCAAGAGCCAGAAGGACATAGAGCACATATTCTCTTTCTTTGGGAAAATCATTAATTCTGGGGTCCTTGTGGATCAGACCACAAGTTTATCCAGAGGAGTTGCATTTATCTGGTTTAATAATTGGAAACCGAAAGGTAATTACCAGTTTCAGAGGTCATAAACCTTTCCTTTTAGCCCAGCACAATGAAGTTTACAGTCAATCCCAACCAGAATAAAAATGTGGCGCTCTTCTCACAGCTGTACCACTCACCTGAGAGGCACTTCAGGGGCCCCATGCACCACCAGGTGCAGAGGTTCAGTCTCTTCCCCAAGGGTGTTGTTTCAGTTACTTTTCACTTGTTGCTGGGGCAAAATACCTGATACCCAAAATTAAGGAAGGGAAGGCTTATTTAGCTTACAGTTTGTGGAGGTTTCAGTCTAACTCAGCTGGCTCCTAGGCAGAGTGGCACATGGCAGAGAGCAGCAGTTCATGGCAGCTGAAAGCAGCAAAGAGCAAAGGGAAGGGCAGCAGCTGTGGCTTTTAGCCAGGCTCTCTCCCCTCCTTGTATTATAAACAAACTACCCTGGGCTAGGGGTGTAGAACGCACACAATGTCCATGCCCTCACTGGATGAGAATGTTTATAAACTAAGAATCCTGGCTCTCTGCTGAGTCACTTAATGACACTTCTAAACTTTTCAAGTTGACACAGTGTGTCAACCAGTACAGGTGCAGAGCACATGAGTGGGCTTTCTGGTGTCAGTGTCCTGGGAAACTCATCCTCAGGTTGGGGCATCTTCACCTACAACCTTGGGCAAGACTCTGAGAAAGAGATCCCTGGCAGATGTTTGGCCCCTTTGGCACTGTTACCAGTGTGGATGTGATTTGAGATTTCAACACCAACGAGTGCAAAGGGTTTGGTCTGTGACCATGACAAACTACAAAGAAGCTTCAATGGCCATAGCAAGTCTGAATGCCTACTGCCTGGGGGACAAAATCTTACAGGTTTCCTTCAAAACCAACAAGTCCCACAAATAACTCACTCATAATTTTTTGAATAGATAATTAATAGTAAAGAAGTTTTTATTTTATTTTATTTTATTTTGTATTTTTAAGGAAAGGTCTACAGGGTGTTCAAAATCTCACTACTTAAATTAGACTCATAGTCTAATCTGTTTACAGCCTCCCGAGAGCTGGGCTTACAGGCACACACCACCACGCCTGGTCTCAATTGCTGTTTCACTGCACCCTGGGGATGGGGCCAGCATGGCAGGCCCGGAGACTTTTTATTAGTGTACAACTCATTTTGTGCCAACTGTCACAAGTGTTTGTCTTAAGAATTAAAATGTATGAAACAGATTCACACAGATATCCAGGAAATTAAGAATTCCATTGAAAGCTTGCAAAGTCACTTGAATGAAACTGAAGATAGACTTTCAGACCTTTAAGACAATATGGCAGCTAGCAGTCATGAAATAAAAGATCTCTTAAAAATAACAAGGAATCATGGAATGATAATTCAACAGCTGCAAGATGATGCAAAGAAAAATAATATAAGACCAGGGCTGGGGAGATGGCTCAGTGGAATAAGTGCTTCCGTGGCAAGTGCAAGGGCCTGAGTTCAATCCCCAGTTCCACCAAAAAAAAAAATAATAATAATATAAGACCAATAGATATCAATGAAACAACAGGAGTCAACACATGTGATACAAAAAGGCTATGCACAGTAGTAGTAACAGAAAATTTTCTAAGCATGGGGAAAGAATCTGACATATAGAAATTGAGGCATATAGAACTCTAATCAGACATAATCAAAATAAATGTACACCAAGACACATAACAATCAAGATATCAGAAATGCATCAAGAGAACAGAACATTAAAAGCTGTTAGAAGAAACTGATCACCTACAATGAAAAGTCCATCAGAATCATAGAAGATGTCTCAACATAAACCATGAAATCAAGAAGAGCTTGGCATGAAGTATTTCAGATCCTGAAAGAAAACAGCGTCCAGCCCAGATTGATGTACCTTACAAAACCATCTATCAAAATTAATAGAAAAATAAGATACTTCCATGACAAAGGACAACTGAAAAAATTCATGACCAACCTTACAGAGTACTGATAGACATTCTAGAGAGAGAGAAAAATGAGCACAACATCCAAGAACAACAACAAAAAGGAACCACCAAACAGAGCACACAATTAAATAAAGGGTAAAAGTGGGAAACAACAGCATGAAAATAACAGGACAAAGATAAGCTAATATATATTCGCTATAACCATCAATGTAAATGGCCTCAATTTACCAATTGAAAGAAACAGACAGACACAGTGGATCAAGAAACAAAATCCAGCAATATGCTATATACAAGAAATACATTTAACTCAAACAGAAATTCATAAACTGAAAGTTAAAGGATGGAAGATAATGCTCCATGTGACAGGAACCCAGAAAAAAAGCAGAGGTAACTGTTTTGGCTGCTGACAATGTCAACTTCAAACCAAGAGTGATTAAAAGAGATAAAGGTCACTACATACTTGTTAGGGGACAACTACAAGAAGAAGAGATAGCAATCAAATATATATGCATCCAGGGTAGGAGCACTTAATTATATAAGACAAATTTTAACAGCCAAGAAAAGTTTAATGAAAAATAACACAGCTGTAATGGGGGAATTCAACACCCTATTGTCACAAAGAGGTAGATCAACTAGGC
Organism: Ctenomys sociabilis; assembly: GCA_004027165.1. Classification (NCBI taxonomy): domain Eukaryota; kingdom Metazoa; phylum Chordata; class Mammalia; order Rodentia; family Ctenomyidae; genus Ctenomys; species Ctenomys sociabilis. The sequence continues at coordinate 29,902 of PVKA01018262.1, forward strand.
AAAAACTCATTAAAGAAATAGCAGAACTAGACCAAACTTGTGAAGAGATGGACTTAGACCTTCGCAGAATGTTCCACCCAACATCAGCTGCGTGCTCAGCTGCACATAAGACATTTTCCAAAATAGACACATACTAACGCATAGAATATGCTCGAGTAAATGCAAAGCAATTGTAATTATCCCATGCATACTATCTGACCATAATGTAATAAACTGGAAATTACTGACAAAGAAAATTTCAAAAACTCCATAAATACATGAAAATTAAATAGCATCCTTCTGAACAATCAATGGGTCACAGATGAAATTAAAGAAGAAATTAAATAATATTTATAATCAAACAAAAAGGAGCTTACAACTTACAGGAATCTGTAGGGCACAATGAAAGCAGTTCCAAGGGAGAAATTTATAGTGGTGAATTCTCACATCAGGAAAACGGAATGAGCCCAAATAAAAAACTTTATTCTGCACCTCAAGCTTCTAGAAAAAGAAGGGCAAGTCAAGCCCCAAACCCAAAGAGGGCAGGAAATTATAAAGATTAGAGGAGAAATTAATTCAATGGAGACTAAGAAGATAATAGAAGAATTAAAGAATCAAAAAGAGTTTGTTCTTTGAAAGAAAAAATAAAATTGATAAACCCCATTCCTTCTTATCAAAAAGGGAAGAAAAGACTCACATTCATGCAATAAGGAATAAAAAGTACAAAATCTCTACATATCCTATAGAAATTCACAGTGTCATCAAGACCTACTTTGAAATTTTTTCCTTTCACAACATGGAGAACAGAGAACAAATGAATAGATTCCTAGATACATATGAATTACCAAAGCTGAATCAAGAAAATATAACAATTCTGAAAAACCCAACGTCGATCATTGAGATTGCAAAATGAATCAAAAACTTAAATAGTAAAACTTAAATATCAAATCTACTGGAGGAGGAAGTATCTTGAAGAGATGGGGGTAGGTACAGAATTCATGAATAAAAACCAAAATGCATAGGAAATACTTCAAAGAATCAACAACTAGGCTTTCATCTTTTTGAAAAGTTTCTGCACATCAAAAGAAATCACTGGGCCAGACAGATAGCTCAGCGAATTAAAACGCCTGCTTAGGCAGGCACAGGGGCTGGGGTTCGATCCCTGGCATGCCGTGCCGGCCCTGCCTCCAGGTCGTGACGAGATGACAACTGAGACTGGGCGTGGTGGTGCACACCTGTAATCCCAGCACTGGGAAGAACAATTGGAATATATATATATGTAAAATAGCTTAGGCAATTATACTGTTGATTTCTGCTTGTCTATTGAAAGGAGCAGTTAATGTTTGATTTTTTTCTCTCCTTTTTGTTTTGACCAATTTTGCACTCTTATATCTGGTAATCTGAACAACTAATTTGAAGATAACAACCATCACTAAATTCCTATTTTTGTTTTAGTGAATTCCTTAGCATCTCTAATTTTTTTTACTATTTTTTTATTCTCTCTAAAGAAATATATAACTGCATAGAAACCTATAGCTGAGCTAACATAAGGAAAGCACAAATACAGTTTACTGTCATTTATTTCTATAAAGCAACTAACTTTAGCATCAAAATACATCTATTTCTATCAGTGAGAGGGTATGGATAGCCATGCACAGAGACCCATCTGGAGCCATTTAAGCCAAACTGAGATGGGTGGTTCCGTCGGGGGAGCAACTGACTTGCAGTTCTAAGAAATTACATACATGTATACAATAATATGCAATAATATGTAATGTATAACACTTTTATTATAGAAATGTATATGTGGTCACTTGGGTAACTACAACTATGGAAGAACTTCTAAAAAGCAAATAAAATGAATAATTAAAAAAAATCAGCACTGATATATTGGGGTTCTAACAGAGCCCCTCGTGAGATGGGGTCAAACATAGGGTGACTGTCTAAATGAAGCATTTTCTTACAGTAAAAGACATCACCGTGGATCCCTCTCAAAAATACTCCCTCTTGAGATAAGCGCGCTTACCTTCTCGTTGCATTTCGAAAGTCCTCTTTTGCGTCATTAGTTGCAGGGTCCTGGCCGCTTCACTGTCTTGCATCAGATGTTTGCCTTTCAGAGTCATTTTGACTTTGGGGAAGACGCAGAAATGAACCAGACCTGGAGAAGTGGGGTGAGGACACGCTGTCATGTTTTTATTTTTTATTTATTTCATTTTAAAGAGGAAAAAGTAACAATAAAGCAGAGTTTCAAAACAGATTGGTAGGCGGGTTACAGTAATGCATTACGTACGGCCGCTCATCTGTCACGTTTCACCAGCCAGTCTTTCTGTTGCACGGCCCTTGGTGGCAGCATTCATGGCATTTGGGTCACATTTCGTAAACACACCCACGAGAGAGGATTTTCAGAACTGTTTCAGAAAGCGGCAAAATGGTGGGGAAAAAAGAAATGTTGGAAGTAGAGGAAAAAATTCCGGGAGTTAGGGGGTGGGCTGTACTGTCATAGGTCTTTCCCTGTAATAACTTTTCTCATTCATTCATTCATTCATTCATTCATTCATTCATTCATTCATTCATTCATTCATGCATTTAGGACAAGGTCCATAGGGTCTCACTACGTAGATCGGACTCGCAGTGATCCTCCTGTTTTCAGCCTCCCCAGTGATGGGATTACAGGCGCGCGCCACCATGCCCAGTGCAATCACCCTCTCGTGCGCCCCGGGGTGGGGCTGGCACTGCTGGTCCAGGGATCAAGCCCCGGCCTCTGGGTCTGCCTACGCAGGCCCTTTCCTCCATTGAGCAGTTTGGCCCTCCCAACTTTTCTGAAATGTGGATGGCCACCGAGTACTTTGCCCACCCCTGCGGGTCCACGCTGGCGCTTAAGGCCTGGGCTGTGTGCACCGAAAGCAGCAGGGGTGTCGCTCGTGCTCTGGAGGGAGGAGGGTTGCTCCGACACAGGAAAACGTCCAGAGGTGTCTGCAGGCCAGCTGCCACCTCTGCAGGGCACAATTACTGTCCTGTCACAGCTTTTGCTCTTTCAAGTCTGAGGCATTCAGGAAGCTTGGGGAAGCAGCGCAGGGGGCCTTGAATCGCTGGCTGGTTTCAGTCTCTAGAACCTGAGGCCGGGTGCAGGAGTGTGGGCCTCTGCTTCCCTCTGCAGGCAGAAGCGGGCACTGCACGTTGCTGCAGGAGGAGGCGGTGCTTACTTACATTTTCAAGATTCAAGGAGGGTGGTGAGCCGCAGAAGCTGCCAAAGCCAGAGGGTTTGGGTAGTTTTATGTACAAATTTTAACTGACAAATAAAATGCATTTATGTTGCATTACATACTGTTTTGATAAGAATTGTGGAAAACCTAAATCAATCTAATGAACGTGGCATGCATCACCACACCCGGCTTCAGTGGCTGGCGTGGCACAGGGCTGGCACTGCATGAGGTACCGGAGATCAAATCCGGGTCCTTGCGCTTGCCAGGCAGGCGATTAGACCATCAAGCCATCTCCCCGCCCCGCACACTGGCTCTTGACCCACCCTTTTTAAGATACTGCGTCTAAGCGAGATCACGAGACATCCATCTTCCAGGCACCATCTGTTTCACTCATTTTGCCTACATAATGTTCTGCATAACATTCATCCATGTCAGTATAAATTACAGTTTCCTTTTTTAGTTGGATAAATTGCCATATACTGTTGTACACGTAAATGATATCCTTATCTGTAGACAGGCAATTAGGTGGATTCCATATCTCGGCTATTTTGGTGCAACAAACTTCACTGGGTGGATTTTAATTCCTTCATATTTCAAGGTTAAACAACTATTTTTACACTGGACTATGACAGCAAAGCAAGCCTGGAAGTACATTAGCCTGTAGGCTAGGCGGGCTGTTGTGTCATTATCCTGCTGAACGTTACCATGTTGGAGTGTAAAGAACTAAGAGAGGGGCCAGTGAGACAGCTCAGCAGACTAAAGTGCCTGCTTAGGCAAGCACAGGAACTGTGGTTCAAGCCTTGGTACCACAAGCTGCACCAGCCCCACCCTCAGGGCTGGCTGAGCTGGCCAGAGTCCCCGTGTAGTTGGGCACACCTGTAATCCCAGTGCTGGGGAGGCTGAAAGTGGGAGGATCACTATGAGAGCAAGCTGCATAGTGAGATCCTGCAACAAACAAACACACACACACACACACACAAAAAAAGAACTAAGAGAGTGTTAAATTTGTCAGGGAGAAGAGGTATGTGAAAATGACAGACATAATAAGATAATTTTGTATGTTCAAAGTGATTCTATACATAAATATGAAATAAATTATTCAGAATAGAATGATTCTTTGCACAATGTGAATTGTGCACAACTTCTCAAGTGCTACAACTCTGCAGTTGAAAGTAATGACTGAGAACTGGAGAAAAGCGAATTGGAAAACTGTACAAGTTGCCACTTTAGAGTAGTGCCTGTATCAAGATATACAACTTCGGAGCAGGCTCTTTTAAGATTTCCTTCATAATAAAATACATTGGTAACTGAGCTCTCAAAAGAAAAAAGGAGCCCTTCATTTATAGAATGCCCAAATGCCTATGGCGTAGACATTCCCAACAGGAGTGGTTTCACGCTATGGATGTCACCTCACTGAACTTGGCACTGGGATGGGCCGTGCACACATGGCCCCCACAGCTAGTTTTGGCCAGCTTCACTGCACAAGAGTCTTTTTTTTTTTTTTTTTTTTTTTTCTTTTTATGGAACTGGGATGGAACTCAGGCCCTTGCACTTGCCAGGGAAGCACTTATTCCACTGAGCCATCTCCCCAGCCCCTGCACCTTTTCTGTCCTACACTACACAGTGGTAAAATCACTCAGCTACTATTTTGCGGGGATAAGTTTTTAGGCAGTGCTTTCTTTTCAAACTCCTTTGCCTTTGTTCTATAGACCAGTGGGTTTCATTTTGGCAGATTTGTCCATGCATACAAAATACTGTGACCATTTTCACCCCTTCCTCTTTTTGGCCCAGCCTTTTCCCTGGTTTTGCATTTTTGAGAGGGCTTCAACTTGGGGAGAGTTTCTTTGTGAATTCACCTATGGGTTTTTTTTTTTGTTTGTTTGTTTTGTTTTTGTTTTTTTTTTTTTTTGGTACTGGGAATTGAACCCTGCTTCTTAACATTTAGCTACATCCCCAGCTCATTTTTAATTTTTTGAGAGAAGGTCTCATTAAATTGCTCAGACTGGGGTTGCATCAGCATGCAGCACCACACCAAGCTGCTTATTTATTTGTTTGTTTATTTTGTGCAGACCCAATCATATGATTCCTTCAGAATGGGCAGGAGTCTGAGTTCTTTTATTACTTCCTTGGAAAGAAATTATTATTCATGTCGCCTTTGGGGCATCCAAATGCAACTCTTACATCATTTGAGACAGATTTAGTGGACAATTCTTTCTCCTTTAATTTGTTTTCCAAGAAATAAAGAAAAAACAAAACAAAACATTGAAGTACCTACAAGGGCCAGCCAGATAGCTCAGCGGAATAAAGCAACTGCCTAGGCAGAGCACAGTGGCTGGGGTTCAATCCCTGCTGTGCCATGCCGGCCCCGCCCCCAGGGCGTGCTGAGGTGATGATTGAGAATGGGTGTGGTGTAATCCCAGCACCAGGTAGGCTGAAAACAGGAGGGTTTTTATGAGTCCAGTCTACATAGTGAGATAAAAAATAAATAAAGTGCCTATAGTGGCCATAGGCTTAGTCCACATCAGATGCCTGTTGGTCTATTGTTAAGTCAGAGTTAGGTACTGACTTGGTCAGAGAAATTACAGATTAAATATGGTTGAATGTTTTTGCCAGGTCTATAGGACTTGGAAGTCCTATATTTGAATCTGATTAATGCCAACTTGAGTCCTCAGGTAGGGAAAGTGAAGACCATATGTCTCAGATTGGTTTTCTTGGTGTAGACCCTCAGTTTCCCAAGAACAATTGGTAAAGGGGGGGTGGTGGAAACATGTGATTTCAAGTGAAGTCTAATGGAAAAAGCTTCACCTGGCTCTATCGGGGAAATACCTTTTTTCAAAAAATTCATTTATTTGTTTATTTGGTACAGGGTCTTGCTATGTAGCTTGAGCTCATAGTGATCCTCCTGTCTCAACCTCCCCAGTGCTAGGATTACAAGCCTCAGTCACTGTGCCCCGTTTTGGTGGCCAGGACAGCATGCAGTACCAGGGATCAAACCCAGGTTCTTGAGCTTGCCAGTGAGGCCCTTTATCCACCCAGCCCTATCAGGGAAATTCTGATGGGCAAGCTAGACTCAGGCCGGGACTCTGGGTTTATAGTCTAATACAAGTTGGTCACTGTCTAAAGACCCACTGGGGAAGATGTAAATTCCTAAATGTCTCTAGATTTCTGTTCGTTGGGGCAAGTGGCTTTTGCAATCTGATGTAGTCCCCTAAGAGTTACAGTTATGACATGTTAAGAGCAAAAAATATGCCAAAGCTAAAAGAATACACAGAGAAAAAGTCTACAAGATTTTGTTTGGAATATCCATGTCTCTGCCATACCATGCTTGCTCAAAATTCTATAAATACTGTTGGAGATCATCAAGAGAATTGGGTACTTGAGATGAGATGACATGTGCTTGGGATTTTCATGCAAATGTAGCTAAAAACATCAGAAAATGATGCCTGTAGAATGCAGTCAAAACAAGGAGAAGAGGGGCCGGTGAGTGCAGGGACCGCCATTTGATTCCTGGCACCACATACTGCTCTAACCCCATCCCCAGGATTGACTGAGCTGGCCACAAATAAAAAAAAAAAAAAAAAAAAAAAAAAAAAAAAAAAAAAAAAAAAAAAAAAAAAAAAAAAAAAAAAAAAAAAAAAAAAAAAAAAACCAAGAAAAAAATAAAACGAAGAGAAGAACATGATGCCTAGGTGTAAAGCAGTCACACACTGGCTTAATATTGGCAAGCTACCTAGAACTGCAAGGTTACACCTTTCTTGTGCCTTATTTCCTCCTGATAAGCGAACTTATTAGGAGCCTCAGGAACCAGTCTGTCACTAAACAGAACTACTTCTGTAGGGCTGCGGGGATGGGAAAAGTCTTGGAAGTCATTGGCTAATCCACTCCTCATGGTTGCAGAACCTGGGTCAAAGAGCACAAATGTGGGCCTCCATCACATATGTCTAAAATAAGTTCTATCATTTTACCTTTACAAAAATATTTTCAGAATAATTTGGAATACCAGGTTCAAATTTAGCCTTTTCAAATTTCTTGTGATCCTAGGCAGAAACAAAGCTGCTCAAAACAAGCTAGTCTGGAGCTCTCAGCCCTTCCTCTTTCCACCACTGTCACCTTCATTACAAGTGGCTTGGAGAACATGAGTGTGGGTGCTTCTCCTGGAGGGCTAGAGCCTCCACAAATAGCTGCCGTTGGCCACTGCTGGGCCCCAGTGGATGGCTTCCCCTCTGAAAGATGGTGCTGGGGAGGCAGCCTGGGTGGGCTTTCCAGAGGCTTGGTGCCATGTGGGCAGAAAGTCCCAGGGTGGTGAGGCTCTAGAATGTAGACAGAAGGGGCCTGGGTGGACACATCCTCTTGGTCTTGCAGATTCCTTTCCTGGTGGGGAGGATGTGACTATAAGAAAGCCTGAGTATCTCTAATACTCAGGACCCTGCTCCAGGGTGGTGCTGCTGAGTAATGTGATTTTATAGCACAGTGAAGCTTACCAGAGAACTGGACCAGAGGGGTAGGTAGGGAAAGGTGACGTCTTGCTGGCAGGATAGTAACTAAGTGACCACCTGGGAAAACAATCTGTGGACCCCGATATTGTTAACTTTTAGCTAGAGATCTGAGTAGGCTGCTGATTTATGTAAGTGGACAAAGAACAAGGGCAAGGGCAAGTGTAACCTACCTGTGAGGTACCACTGAGCCTGGATGGATCTTACCTTACTTGAGAATGAATAAACACAAACAAAATATACAAAGCCTGTGACCAACTGCAAACACTGCAGAATAAGTGATAAGAAACAGTACCCTGGAATCTAGAGAGATCCTATCTCCAAAGAGCCAAAAACATCTCTGGCAAATGGGAGGCTTTTCTTTAGAACCTTAGATAACAGAATTCAACTATATAGTCATTGTGAAGCAAGAACAGAAATCCATGAAAAGACAATAAGTTGCAAAGAAAAAGCAGGTAGAGGTATGAAAGAACTTCAAATAAATGAAGAGAACAATAAAATAGAAAGTATGCAGCTGGCTGCACGGAAATCAGAATCAGTTATGAGGAAAGCAGGGTTGAGAAGCTTTTCTATTTAGGAAGCTGAGAAATTCCACAGGGAGAAAAAAAAAATGAAAGGTTGAGCATATAACTTCTTTGTGTTTTAAATCATGTGAAAGATGGAATAGAAAAAATAACAAAAGAGGAAAGAAAGCCCATGTCTGTAGATTTCAGGGGTTCACTGTACTTCAGATGAAACCAGAAAGATCAACTGACACCTTAGATATATCCAAATAAAAATTTTAAATTCCATGACTTAAAAAAAAATCCTACAATCTACCCAAAGAAGGAAGTTTGTCTACAAAGAGGAAGACAAGGAATGAGTCATCGCAAGGGAACTGTCAGTCAGGATATTTTGTCCTTTCCTGGGGACATGACCTGAGACTGATCAGGCAGTCCCTCCCTGGAAAGGGAGCTTTCACAGAGCAACAGAAGGACAGGATGTTGTTTACCATAGTTTCAATTCCAGAATGTTCACTTTCATTTTCTGGACTTCTCAGGAGTGACTCGTGTTTGTATTTTCAGTCTTATGAGCTTATCCTCTTTTAGATTCTAAGTTCTCATATATGCTTTTCTCTACATCCCATGATCGCTCCATTTGGTAAGAGGCCCTTTGCGAAAGTTGGATTTTGAAGGAGTCAGAAGCTGGTTAGAATGGGGGTGGGTACCAGTCAAACTCCCTTTCCTGTGGGGGGGGGCTACTATCCAAAAGGACAAAGCAACCATTATGCTCTCGGTAAGTGCCCTGGAGGTGAGGCCTTGAAAATCTGAATTAGGTGATGCAGAAAATGAAAGGGGCTGTGGTACTCTGCAACATGGTGCAGCACAGCCATCCTGATGGTGCTGGAAAACAAAAACCTAGAGCATGATAAAGCAACTAGATTTTAACATCAGACCTCTGAGTTACAACCTCAGGCTGGTTTGCTATGGCCTTACTGCTTGAAGCCTGTAAGACTCCCCGTTACTGAGGTAAAGGTCAGATTGCAGAAGACATAGTTCATGTGGAATGGACATCCTTATCATTCCTGCCTTGCCTTATCATTTAGGGTAGATTGAGAGCATATCATATCAGCCAGTTTAGCTGCTGGCCATGTTCATGACAACATGCAGTTTCAGTTCACTGTATATATGCATACCCTACACACTTACGTGTACACAGACCTTTCACATAGTCCTGGGGGAAATGGAGGGAACACAGCACACAAATATGGGGATTTCTTATATATTCTAAGGAAATCAGCAGTGAAACAAAAATTGTACTGATTTCAGAGTAAGACAATGTGTGTTTAAAACTGCAGTACCTACATAGCTAGCCTGAACTATGGCGTGAAACCCTGTCTCAGAAAAACCAAACCAAACCAAACCAAATAAAATCCAACTCAACCCAACCCAACCCATCCCAACCCAACCTAAACAAACAAACAAAAACAAAAAACTGAAATAACTACAGGATTTGGGGGTAGAGAGGCAGGAAGCTAAGCATTTAAAATAAGTTTAGTTTAGGATGTAACATGTACAGGTACCAATTCCCCAAGATGAATGTAAATAATATATATCACAAACATGTACTATAGGGAAAGAATTTGAAAGTGACACAATTTAAGTTGTCCTTTGTGTATGAAGTCAGTAGAAAGTTATTTTCCCTCACAGAAGGGCACGATAAACATACCAGCCACATTACCCTCTTGAAAAATCTGCTCAGGTCCACTAGGAGAAGCAGCGAGGAAGTCGGGGATTAATTTCTGAAAGGATTTGTGATTTTAATCTGAGCCCTGAATCCAGGATCCGTGTGGGATACTTTATCGTCAAGGAGTGTTTGCAGCACTCCCCACCCCCCTTCTGCCTCTTTGGGTCGCTTCCTACCCAGGAAATGTGTCTGTGATGTGTCCCTCGGCCCTGGGGCAGATGGAGCACTACTGCCTGGCTAGTTGAGCACTGGCCTTGTGTTTTGCTGATGGACCTGCACACAGAGCCGGACTGATCTACAGCACGATGACCTCAGTGCCGAGAAATAAATGCATTTTTCCCGTTTCTACTAAGCAGGTTGTTTAATGTAACCTAATGACCTGTTCTTACACTGGCAAGCAAAATGATTTTCTATGTCTTCAAATCTCATTTTGAAAAAACAGAACAAAACAAACAAACAAACAAAATTCATTTTGAAAAATTTATCTTGGGTACGGGGAGATAGCTCAGTAGAATAAGCACTTGCCTGGCAAGCACATGGCCCTGAGTTCAATCCCTAGTACTGAAAAAAACAAGAGAAAGAAAAGACAAATTTATCCTATAGAAATAAAAGAATAGGTGTATTGATCATGGTTGTGTAGAGGAACACAAACACACACCTATATAACTAGTTATAACTATATAACCATATACTATATATACAAAATGATATATTTACACATAAAGGTCTATGTACATAAGCTATTTATATGTAATTGTATATTCATACACAAAATTATATATTTATTAATATATATTTATATACAAAAGCATACGTTTATATATTATTGTATATAAAATTGTATGCGTGACACTTGAAGTTTCTAATTCGTCCATGAACTTGCGAGCTATCCACGAACAATCGTGGGTGCCTCCCCAGTCCCTGCCAGTCCTGGTCAGCTCTCTGGGGAGAGGCCCAAGACGTGGGAGCCCAGGTCTACGGCGGGCTCGCTAAGTCAGCATCAAGCGTCCCCCTGCTCGGCCCAGGGAGGGGGGCTGCCACGCGAGTCTGCGCTCCTTCCATCCCAGCCGCGAGCTCGTGGGACAGTGGCGCACACATTCAGGGCAGCTCCAGCCTCCTCAGCTCCTGGCTGCCACGCCAACCGCCTGCGGAAACACTCTCTCGACACCCCTGGGGCTGCGCTTTAGAATGTGGGTGTCTCTCAGACCGACCAAGGTGACCATCGGGATGGACCACCAATGTCTGCACGCGGGTGTGTGAAGATAGACACAGCCCCAGACAAAACCACTGAAAAAAAAAAAAAAGAGAAAAAAAGACAAATTTATCCTATAGAAATAAAAGAATAGGTGTATTGATCATGGTTGTGTAGAGGAACACAAACACACACCTATATAACTAGTTATAACTATATAACTATATACTATATATACAAAATGATATATTTACACATAAAGGTCTATGTACATAAGATATTTATAAGTAATTGTATATTAATACAAATAAGATTATCCACAAGAAGTGGCTCCGTCAACTGTGACACACCCTCATTTCTGGAATAATATGTGCCTTGAAAGGAGGAGTTATTTTTATACGCCCTGGCCTTCGGAAAAGGCCACCGGCAAAGCGAGTGACAGAGAAATGGAATTATTGAATGATCATCCTTTTGTAAAAGCTGAGGAAAAAACCCTAGTGGTGTGAATGTTTTAATCTGTGTGGAATAGTACTAATATAAAAAAGTGGCTACTAAATTAATACTTATTGATTAGATATATAAATATTTAATATTTATTGATCAAATAAGTACTCTAATTAAATATTTATTGTTTTCAGTAGGGGAAGTGAAGGTCGTAGGGAGGGGCAGCGTTGCTGGATTTTGCTTCAGTGCTTCTAGGATTATTATTATTATTATTATGGTTTGTAATAAAAGGCAATGACAACTTGGACTGATTTTCTAGTTTCAAAGAAAAATCCAATAAAATTAATAATAAGAATTACTCATCCTGAATAACTTCTGTGTTTTTAAAATTGGGAACAATGAATAAATGATCGGGCAACAGATGTGATATCAAATCCCATTCTGTATTAGTCTCCATCTATGATTTATGAGTTTTCAACTTTAACTGTACTGAAATAATATACTAACTGTATGCTAAATACTCTTAACAATTCACATAGTATAAAATTCACCCACTAAAAGTCTGCAATTTATTTTATTTTTTTCTTTTTCTGTGCTGGAGTTGTTTGGTGTCATAATTATAGAACATTCTCATCATCTCTCTCCCTCCCCTCCCCTCTCCTTCCGCTCCCTTCCCCTCCCCTCAGCCCAGGCAACCACTGATCTATTTTGTCTCCATAGATTTGCCTAATCAGGAGCTCCTTATAGATGGTCATACAATATGTGACCTTTCCTACGTGGCTTCTTTCACTGTGCATCAAGTTTTCAAGGTTCAGTCACATTATAGCAGGTGTCAGTATTTTCTTTTTTTTTTTTTTTTTTTTTGGTGGACCTGGGGATTGAACCAGGTCCTTGCACTTGCCAGGGAAGTGCTTATTTACTGAGCCATCTCCCTGGCTCCAGTATTTTATTTCTTATATAGACAAATGCTATTCTTTCATGGGCACACCACACTTCGTTTATTCACTCATCAAGTTGATTGACACTTGAATTGTTTCTACTTTTTTTCTATTTTGAATAAAGCTGCTATGGACGTTTGGAGACATCTGGACATGATTTTTATATGGACCCATGTTTTCAGTTCCTTTTGTATGTTACTAAGTGTAGAATTGTTAACTGTACATCTAAATATGTTAATTCTATTTTAACTCTATATGTTAATTCTATATTCAATATTTTGGAAAACTGCTATTTTCCTAATCATCATTTTACCATCTAACAGGAAAAATATGATTTCTTTGTATCTTTTGCCAACATTTTTTTTCTTTCTGTCATCCTAGTGGGTCCAAAGTGGTTTTAATTTGCTCTTTCCCAGTGACTTATGACACTGAGCACCATTTATGTTCTTTGGCCAGTTGTATTTCTTCTTGGTAAATGTCTTTTCAGATCTTTTGCTCATTTAAAAAGTTGAGTCATTTATCTTTTAGTTGCTGAATTTTAAGTTTTTAGTATATTGTAAGTAGAAGTCCAACAGTGGAAACATGAACTGACCAAGTTTTTTCTTGTTCTGTACGTTGTTTTTTTATTTTTTGATGGTATCATTTGAAGCACAGGTTTTTAATCATGATATAGTTCAGTGAAAGTTTATTCCTGTTTCTTCTAAGAGTTTCTTATTCGTGAATACCAGGAATTGAACTCAGAACCTTGAGCTTGCCAGTCAGGTGCTGTGCCACTGAGTTGTATCCCTGGCCCTCTTCTAAGAGCTCTATAGTTTTAGTTTTTACTTTTAGGTCTATGACCCTGAGTTCATTTTTAATATGGTATGAGATCACTTCAGATTTTTGCATGGATGTCCTGCTGTCCTGACACTATTTGTTGAAAGCACTGTTCTTCCAGTAGCTGTCTCCCTGACACCCTTGTGTCAGGGCACCAGTCAGGTGGCCCTCAGGGGCGAAGCGGTGTCTGGGCTCCTGTTCCACTCTGCTGATCTGTGTGTCTGTCCTTACGCCTGCAGCACAGCATCATGATAACTGTAGCTTAGCTAAGCTTTGCGATGGGAGGAGCGAGTCCTCCAGCATCTGTCTTCCTTTGCAAGATGGTCTGACTATTCTAGGTCCTCTGTATTCTCACATAAACTTTATGAACAGCTTCCAACTTCTGCAAAGAAACCAGGTAGATTTTTATAGCAATTGCATTGTACTTACAAATCAATTTGGAGGAATAGCGCTATGTTTTGTTTTGTTTTTTTCCCCGGTACTGAGGATTGAACTCAAGACTACTGAGCTATCTCCTAGGGGCCAAACTGATGTCTTTTTTTCCTTCTTTCTTTTTTCTTTTTTGGTGGTACCAGGGATCAAACTTGGGACCTTGCACTTGCCAGACAAGCACTTAGTCCACTGAGCTATCTCCCTGGCAGGATAAAAATGGCAATGGAATACCTATCTCTGACAAAACTAAACAAAGAAAGGGGATACAAATGAAGGACCATTTTGTATTTGGATATACAAAATAGTTAGGATAGATATACAGCTACTTTCTCTTAATTCAATGAGAAGAAAGGTTTATACTAATAGTGTTTTGCCAGGATGTCATGTCTGCATCTTGTACTATGAAAAACCACTAAGAAGACAACAATATGCAATGTATTAAGTATTGAAACTGTCCTAATTGGTTTTGAAGCTGTCTCATTACTATTTGTTTTCCAATAAAATTAATTTTAAAAAATCAAAGGATGAAAAAAAGGAATAGTACTATGTTAACCATACTAAATTTTCTAATCCATGAACA
>PVKA01018263.1:0-13141 GCA_004027165.1 Ctenomys sociabilis
GTCACAGCCAATGCTTGACCAGTTTGCTCTCTGTGAGAGCTTGAGAGAAAGTTTTCTCTTCATGTGACTCTCCCCAGGCACACTATAGAACTTCAATCTCTTTCCTCTGTGGCTCCATAATCTCCTTGTTCAGAAAATTTGGAGCTCACCTGAGTTTCATGATGTTGCAGTACAGGTTCTCCTATGTCCTGAGTCTTCGAGTAACTCCATTTATGAACATAGTGCTCCTTTGATCCGATCGTGACAGACTACTACCGCATTTCCTTCGAAAATCTTCCTGACATCATCAAAGACCAAGCTCCATGTACTGATCCATCATTAATATTTGTGATTTTCAGCCTCTTAGACTGCCATTTTCTTGTCCCAGATGGCCAAAGTAACATTAGCTACTGCATCTAAATTTTAGGCTGTCAGCAAGAAGGAGAAAGCTACAAAAATTATTTGACCCTTTCCATTTAAAAAAACTTTCCAGGAGTCTCATGCAGCATATTTTGCTTCTATTTTACTGGTTAGAATTTAGTCACATGACCACATTGTGTAGGGTACAGAGTTAGTTAAGAAATAGTCTTTGTGGAGTTAATACTTGGCAGGCAAATGGTAATCTCTGATATACACAGGAAGTAAGAAAATGAACAATATCTTCAATGAGTTTTGTAGAATTATCCGAGAAAAGAGGTAAAAATCCTGCGGCCACTAAATAGTGGTACATCTACAGTGCTTTTATCAGGTCTCAGGGCCTTCTCAAGGTAGCTGCATGCTGAAGATCTAGAGAAACAATTACATGTTTCACTTGTTGCCTGTGGTTCACTTCTCCAGAATTAACCTACCTTCAAAGAAGACAAAAAATATACATAAATCTAGTTCATATTCTGGAGGTAGTGTTATATTCCTTTGACCAGCTAATGAGCACCAGATACATATAACTTCAAAAAATGTTTTGTTTATTTATTTATTTATTTATTTATTTATTTATTTGGTACAGGGTCTCATTACGCAGCTCAGACTCCTTGTGCTGCTCCTGTTTTCATCTTCCCAATACTGGGATTACAGGCATATGAGACCCCAATGCCATGTGGTACTGGAGATCAAACAAGGGTCCTTGCGCTTGCCAGGCAGGTGCTTAGACCACTAAACTATCTCCACAGCCCATATTCAACTTATTCTTCCTTCCCTCTTTTCTTTCTTTCTTTCCTTCTTTCTTCTTTCTTTCTTTCTTTCTTTCTTTCTTTCTTTCTTTCTTTCTTTCTTTCTTTCTTTCTTTCTTTCTTTCTGTATTTGGTACAGGTTCTCTCACTAAGCATGTTGGAATCATAATGATCCTTCTGTTTTTCAGCCTCCCCAGAGCTGGGATTTCAGGCTTGTGCCCCCACACCAAGACTTGGTGATCAGCTCAGTGCACCTGTGTGTGGGGGTGGGGATGGAACAGTGGGTTGTGCCAGGGATCAAACCCCAGTCTGCACTTGCCTAAACATGTATTTAGTTCACTGAGCTATCTTGCCAGGCCTCCACATACAACTTTCATGGATAATATCTGTAATAAAAATTATGGAGAAAGTGCTTTGTTAAAAGCAAGTACACACACACATACACACACACACACACAAAGCAAGTACACAAGGGCCAGCCAGATAGCTCAGCAGACTAAAATATCCATGTATTAAGTGCTGGCCTGCTCCTATGGTGCACTGAGAATGCAACTAGCACAGTGGCACATGCCTGTAATCCTGGCTCTGGGTAGGATGAAAACTACTAGCCCAATTTGTGTAGTGAGATACTAAATACATAAAAATAAATAAGTAAGTAAGTAAATAAATAAATGCAAGTATACAATCCAAATATCAACACTTCAGGTCTAATATTCTCTTACACTTCAGGTCTAATGTAGATTGATTTGAGTCACATCTATGGGACTGTAGAAAACCAGACTCCCTTCCAAGATTGCCATTTTCCTTGTGGGATGCAGTTGTCATGTTTTCCTCTGGCTTTGGACACACACACACACTCCCACAAGTGGGATCTGCTTTTATGGATTAATTTGCCTACATTGTTGGTGTTCTCTGCTGCATGGATGCTGAGGTAAGAATACTATTTTTCTTATTTTATGCAGGCATGAACCTATGCACACACACAAACACAAACCAAAATCTAAACCAAAACAAAACCAGAAAACTCCTAATCAAGGTACTTTTGCCTGAGTCAAAGACATTTCTGAAATACATTAGAGGTGAAAATTTTATCATGTATACAGTGGTGTCTTGGTTTTTTAACTTAATTTGGAGAAGATAGCTCCATTTTGTATTTATACGGGGAAGATAACTGTGGTTGTGTTTGTCAGTGATGTGGAGGTCGCCAAGAGGAACAAAATTTTGCTGAGTGCTTTTGTTTGTAAACTAATTTTTGTTTTCAAGCAGAACCATTTGTGAACTGTACGTGAGTGAATTTAATTTAGGTAGTAGATATATTTGGAATGAAAAGTCCTTTAGACGCTAAGTCACTCCCACTCTCACTATTTCCTTTTCAACTCCAAGCAACTATGCTGGCTTTTCTGTGTTTAAAGACAATGTAATAAAGCTCGCTTTTGGCATCTACAGAGATCACTGAAGTCCACAAGTAGAGAGCAGTTATGATCCCATGCAGATGTCCTGACTGCCCTGGTTATCTTTGACCTCTTCCTCTAAATTCCTGGCATCTGGCACTTATTGAAAAATAGAGTACCACTTAAAAGAAAGGCACTTCTCTCCTAATATAGATGAGAAATACTTCATTTAAAATGTCATTTTAGATGTAATAGTCAAATCCTTCAGCTCAAACAAGCAAAGGTAGCAGAATTTTTATAAAATAAAATGAAAACACAAAAATGGAGCTACTTTTTATGTAGAAAAGAGAAAAAAAAAAAAAGATGCTTCCTAGGTTATTCACTGGTTATATGTGACAATAAATTATGTGAACTTGAGAAGTCCTGAGGGAGGAAGAAACCATTCTTCCTTCCTGACATCTTGGGGACAGGTAAGAAGTCTGACAACCTTCACCCCTTTTTTGTATTTTAGAGAAAGGTCTACAAGGTGTTCAAGGTCTCACTACTAGATCAGACTCATAGTGATCTGTCTCTTTACAGCCTCCCAAAAGCTGACACTGCATGTTCCACTACATCCAGTCTCAATTGCCATCTCAGTGCACCCCAGGGGCAGGGCTGGCATGGCAGTTCTGGGGATTGAACTCCTGGTCCCTGTGTCTGGTTACATGAGCTTTAATCTGCTGAGATATTTGGCTGGCCCCATCTTCACCCTTAAGACAATATGGATTGTTAAATTACGTTTGTAGTTGTGAACTTCATAGGTCTGTGTCCTCAGCCAAGACCACAGATTAAGATGGAGAAAGACAAAGTTACACAGTTTTTAAATATTTGCTCTGATTTCCCTTTTTTTTTTTTTTTTTAATAAAGCGACTTGTTTCCATGTTTAGGGCAGAGTCAATAACACAACAAAGAAGTTGTCTTTCATATACTGTGTAACAGGGACTTTTCAAAAGTAGTGCTCTCCTGACTCGGTTACCAAAGGTAGCTTCATTTGAACTATGCGGGACTAAAGAGAAAGAACGGTTGCTTGGGGCAGGACAAATGCAAAGCTAGAGGTTGTAGATATATTAATTACTTCCCTGTTACTGGGACCAAAGGTCCAAATCCTGCGGCTCCCTAGAGGATTTTATTCTGGCTGACTCCTTTCAGAGGATCCAGTGCGTGGTTGCCTGGCTCCAAGTCAAAAGCAGCTTGGCTGAAGGACGTGGCACAGGGTAGCTGCTTACCCCAAGGCATCCAGGATGCGCAGCCTCGGTGGGGTGGGCAGAATGGTAAGGTGTGACCCTCCGGATCACAGCCCCTGCGGCCTGCCCCCTCCTAACAGGCCACATCTCCAAACGTGAGACTCGGGGGTGGTGGCAGTTAGATCTAAAGCTTAGCAGCAGACATGTGACATGTGGAGAACAGTGGTTCAGGAAACAGTGGTGTAGTAAGGGAAATAATAATACTGATTCGATCGGGGTGGGGAAATAGTTGGGGACTTTTGGCTCTCTGACCTAAGGAGGGCAAGGGCAATGCCAATGAAAGGGCTTGAAACTAAGAGGAAATATACTGATGTGCACATGTATATTAAATAAGTAACACAGACATGTTTTAAACATAAAAGCCTCACAAAGGCAGAGAAAGTGTCCCTGCAGTCACTGTCTTTCAATAATCCAGTCATAGCTCTAGAGGAAATTGAGGCCACCAGTTTCATGTATATGAATATATAAGGATATATATACATATATGTATTTTTATACATATGTTGATGCATATTATATATATATATATATATATATATATATATACTGTATATTCTCTTTTTTTGCCACATAGAGTAAGGGCTTTGAGTTTTCTTTGTTGTTTTTATTTGATCACTAAGCCAGTTGGAAGTTATATGCCTGGATAAAACACTAGATCAGACCACCAGAAAGCAACTCATTTTCCTGAGAGATTTAAAAAAAATGGAGATATAGTGTGGTGAAAGAACCAATCCATGTAATTATTGGGATGAGGGTCACTGTTAGATATTTGTTTTCTTTTTGTATTTGGAGATGAATAAAGATACTATGCCCTGCATCATGGAATAAAATATATTAAAATAGAGTAGACATAATTGAGTAAGAGTCATTTAGTCGAGCAGAGAAGCCTATCCTTTTGAGCTATGTTAAGTTATGGTTTGAGTGAGTTTATGAGGAGTTATTGCGTAATACTATTTTCAAAACATCAGGTACTTTGCTTCAGAGTTATGCTGAAACAGAAACAAGAAGCATTTGACATGAGTTCTTATTATATGTGCTCTGACATGGTCCAACTCCCTCTTGACTTCTAATGCCTCAAGGCAAGTAGCTACTTTTTTTTCTTCAAAATAAAAAATTTATTTTAAGTTCTATTTTTTGAAGAGAATAAAGCATTAGATATGATACAGAATTTCACTAAACTAGATTATAAGAATTCAACAATCATTGTTATATAGCATAGTTATCTTCAAATTAGATTACCAGATGTAAGCATACAATTGATCAAACAAAATCAAGGGCTGGGGAGATGACTCAGTGGAATAAGTGCTTGCCCATCAAGTGGAAGGGCCTGAGTTCAATCCCTGGTTCAGCCAAAAAAAAAAAAAAAAAAAAAAAAAATCAAAGAACAAAAAATTAGGCATAAGTGTTCCTTTTCATAGACAAGGAAAATAGATACTGTGAAAGAGAAAGAAAGGAGGAAGAAATTTATATATATATATATATATATATATATATATATATATATATATATATATATATTAGCTTATCTATATATACTTATATTTGTATTTCCCATTTATTTCCATGTTTAGAACATGGTAGATACTCTATAAAAGTGATAAAAGAATGACCAAATGAATATATTGGTAAAAATCACCTGACCAGACATGATGGTGTATAGCTGTTATCAAACCACTTTGGGAAGCTGAGACAGAAGGATATAAGTTTCAGCCCAAATTGGACAAATTGGTAACTTAGTCAGAGATCCTGACTCAAAATAAAATAAAAATTAAAGGATTATAGATATAGCTACATGAAGACCCTTATTTCAATACCCAAGGATGGAGAAAAAAATCCAAAAGTCATCAATCAGTGCTTTAATGACTGTACTTTTTAACAATGAGTATTTCAAATTCTACTGTGATTAAAATAGCAAAAAAGGCATGGAAAGTCTAGTTTCTGGTGCTTTTCTATGGCAACATTTGACGAAATCCACTGTGGCAATTCTTATGTCATTTTGCTAGATTAAGATGTTAAAAAATTTCATGAGCCTTGAAGTGCTAGTTTTTCTAGTTGATTTACCATTACTTTCCAAAAGGTTAAATGAATATCTATCTATCTGGAATCAAGGACAAATTAGAACAAGAGATTAATTAAGCATGTAATAGACATTATTAAACATAAGTTTTAGCATTATAGAAATGGTAAAAACAAGTACCAGAAATGTGCTACATTGTAGGGTTTAGAATTTTATTAATTAATTTACTTAAAAATTGAATCAACCTAAACAATTACAATATTAAACAAAGAACACTAGAAACATAGACTTTTACATATTAAACAAGCTTCAAAAGCATTGCCTGTTAAATATTAAGGTTTCTTGATACAGCTTTGTTATCAGGAGGTTTACATTTGACATTTTGGAAGCAAGAAAAACAAATGGATTAAAAAGGTGAAAAGCCAATTCATCATGATGGCTGACATTTGGAAACTGATATTATCATTTACAATTTGAAATTCAGAAATGACAAAGCGCATCCAAAGGTTCTTACTGAAATGTAGGTTCTCCTCCTGGAAAAACAACATAATAGCCATGCAAAGAAGATGGTTCAAATCTGAATGTTTACTTTCTCCTTTGCAATAATAATAATAATTTTTTTAAATAATGAGTTTCCACTTTCTGCACAAGTAAAATTGTATGTTTATGAAAGTGGCCTTGTATAGGAGGATTTAAGAATCCACTATATGAACTCTCACCATGGTTAAAAGTTTTTTAGACTATGCATCATGTGTTTTTTGACCATATGCTTGCTTTATTTATAATCAGAATGGGGAGAGAAGAAAAAAGAGGATGGGAAAGGCTTCATCAGTGTGTGTCAAGTTACAGTTCTGCAGGAATGAGAAATTCTGGAGTACATTGTGCACTGAGGTGAAGACAGGCAGCACTTATATACTGCACAGCTATTCCCGTTTGAAAAATCTGTATATGTACTGCTGCATGTTTCCTTGTTTCTGTCTCTGTTTCAGCTATTTGTTTTTGATTCTCTTTTTACTCTTTAGAATAAAATGAAATAAAATTAAAAAAATAAAAATAAAGTGAAAACAATAAAACAAAAAGGCTGTAGGAGAAAGTATTGAATATCTTCACCATATGGAAATTATGGATGTTTGAGGAGGTAAATATGCTTAACTTAGCCGGGTGTGATGGCCCATGCCTGTAATCCCAGCACTCGGGAGGCTGAGGCAGGAGGATTGTTGAGTTCGAGACCAGCCTGAGCTACAAAGTGAGCTTAAGGCCAGCCTAAACTGCATAGTGAGACCCTGTCTCAAAAAGACAAAAAAAATAAAGATATGCTTAACTTGATTTCAGTATAGAAATAAATGATAGAAAGCATGCAGATGGATCATTTGCAAAAGGAAAGAAAATCAAAGACTGAGTGGAGAGGGGCAGGAGGGAAAGTGGGTGGAAAAAAGCATTTAGGTATAGTATATACCAACTCGCCATGATAAATGTCATGATATATATTGAAAACATGTACTAATAAATATTAAAATTTTAAAAAACAAAAAAAGTAATTTTAAAAAGTCAAATGAAATATAGGCAAGAAAACAAAATATCACATGGTAAAGCTCCTTTCTTGTGGCCTGCTCAGTTTGTCCTGGGGATGGGACTGGTGCAGCCTGTGATTCCAGGAATTGATCCATGGTCCCTGTGGTTGCATAAGCTTGACTAAAGCACCTGCTTTTATATATATATATATATATATATATATATATATATATATATATATATGTATATTAGTTACAGTGAAAATATTAAAGTACTTAAAATCAAGTACAAACTAAAATTTGAAATATAACAAATATGAAGACAGAAGGAAATATGCACAGTGGAAGCTATGGGGACTCCGCTTAGGAGATGACTTAAGAGTGCCCAGGGACTATAATCATGTAACATCACGAGGGATTTTCTGTAGCATCTGTATCAGAGTATATCCATTGGAGGAATTCTTCAGGAGCTATAACCTCAAAAATCTTAGAAAAAAACCCATCAGAATCCAGGGCCAATATGGTCTTTTCTAATATATATATATTTTCAATTTTTATTTATTTACTTATTTGTTTGGTACAGGGTCTCACTACACAAATCAGACTTGTAGTGATTCCCCTGTCTCAGCCTCTCCAGCACTGAGATTATAGGCGTGGGCCACCATGCTCAGTTTCTGGGCCAACATGGCATGCCTGGAGTTACAGGAATCAAATTTCGGTCCTTGAATTTGCCAGTCAGGTGCTTAGATCCCCGAGCTATATCCCCAGCCACCATACAGTGTTTTGGCCATCAGTTAGATCATCCACCTCACTTTTCATCAAGGAAATCAGTTATTTATTTATTTAGGTACTGGAGATGAAACTTAGGACCTTGCACTTGCCAGGCAGGTGCTCATGTCATGGAGCTATAGCCCCCGCCCAGAGAAAGCAGCATTAAGACTGCAAAACAGAATAGCATCAGCGATCTTTCTGCTTGCTTCTTTCCTTGTCTGGCACTGACAGTTCTGTTCCTTTCTAAATATTGGCTTTCTCTGTGCACTGTGCTCGGCTTTCTTGTAGTTACTCTCAGATCAACAAAGAAAAATATTCCCTTTTTTCTTTCCTTACAAATACTGTAAGCAAAAGCACCCAGTGGTTTGTACAATTGACAACTGAAACCATTGCTTCAGGGCAGATTGAGGAAAGCTCATATTCTTCTTAATAGAACCCAGAAGCATGTGTTCATCTACCTTATGGCTGAGGCACTCATTTTGTTACTGCTCTGTGATCTAATTCAGTGGAGAGATAGCTGCTGCATTTTCAATTGATTTTTAAAAATAGCTCCTTGCACTAGACACCCTCTGACGTCAATGGTACATTAAAAAGCAGTGGCCAGACTGCAGAACATCTTGGTTGAGGCTGTTGAGGCCTGGTATGCAGATACTTCAGTATCTCAGTTTTATCTTTTGGCAAGCAGTCATCTTTTCCTCTTGCAAGGTAATTTTCATCATTAGTAAACATTTGATCAGTGTTTAAATTTTGTTTATTCCTTCTGTCATGGTGTACAATCCTGTGCAAAATTTCAGCTTCAAGGGGAAAAGATTTACGTTCTGTGAATATGGTAGGAATGGATGGATGAAGGTCTGGAAATTAGTGGTAAACTCTTGCATATGCTCAAATGCAGGCCTTTGTTCTGAAACTTCTACATGTGATCTGTACACTGGACTCTCAATAGTAACTAAGATAGCACTCTTTCCCACATAATAAATTCTTTCTGGGATTTATAGCTTATACTGGAAGCCAGATGTCAATAAAAAATATAAAATGCGAACAGCATAGGAATCTGAAACATTTGAAACTTCTGCTACCCTAGAAGAGGGTCAACTGGTTCTTTCCTCCCATGTGGGCCTCCTACACTATCAAGCTAAATTCATTGTCTCCTGCCAAACAACCTGACATATTTTATTTGATCCTTTTGGCATTATATTATTAGCTACATGTGTCTGCAAAGATAGAAACACATTTATTGAAGCACTTAAACAAAAGAACAAACTCTGAATTCCCCATGGCGTGACAACCTAGATGATTAACAATCACGAATTCAGAGTCACAGGACCTCTTCATATCTAGAGAGGCCATCAGTAGATCTTCGTGTATGTACTGTCTTCTCACATGTTAATCTTGCTCCCATGTCTAGCTGACATTTTAGCAACACTCTTGCACTTACATGAAGCAATGGCCTCCTGAAACCTTTCATTCCATCTCTTCTCCATTTTCCAGGATACCTCAGTTACACTCCTTCAAAAATATGAGTCTGATTATTGCTGGGCCCTTTCTTACAACCATCAGTGTCTCACTATACTACAGCTCCCCCACCTCTATGTCTTTAGTGTGAACAATGTATCTGAAAGTCCTGGTCTCGGTACAACTGTCTAACATGTTTCTGGCCTATTGCTCTGGTTTTGATCTGCATATGTGATAATTAAATTTAGAAGGTCTTACAAGATAAATAAGTGAATTTGATACTTATTTTTAAAAGGTGATAGAAGGAAGAGGTAAAAAATTTAAAATATGTTATATATATATATACCAGTTCCCTACAGTAAATGTAATCATGTATTGCAAACATATTATAATAAAAGTAAATCAAATATTTTTAAAAATTAAAATAAACATGACTTAGCCAAAGACCAATTGACATCTTGTCCACTTCCATATCAATAGGAAATAACAGAATGCCTGGCAATTGATGTTGTTCAATTAAACTGGTAATTCAGTGAAGGATGAATGAATAGTTCTGCTATGTGAGAGTTCAGCTGAAACTGAATTTTCAGTGTAGGCCTGGGTGAAAACAGTAACTTCTTTATAGCTAAATTCATGAAACTAAGTGAAATACTGGTTTATGCTTTATATTTTTTTTATAAAATTGCCTTCTTATAACGACTTATTAAGAAGCTCTTCACAGTTAGAAAAAGCACATGTGAGAAGACAGTACATACAGGAAGATCTACTGATGGCCTCTCTAGATATGAAGAGGTCCTGTGACTCTGAATTCATGATTGTTAATTGTCTAGGTTGTCACGCCATGGGGAATTCAGAGTTTGTTCTTTTGTTTAAGTGCTTCAGTAAATGTGTTTCTATCTTTGCAGACACATGTAGCTAATCACTGAGACATATCTCCAAAACAACTGTCAGTAGAAAAGGCAGAGCTATCAGGTCAAATCAATAAAGGTGGCTTCAAGCAACTGCAGGAAGAAGTGATACACACTTCATATTGTCTGACTTTTTCAGGCCACTTTGATTATGGTTTTGGCATTAGTGCATTTACTATAGCTATTGGTGTTTTAGGAGTCCTGACATCCTGGAGGACAGAATCTCCTCTCTTCTTTCCTCTCCTCTCTCAGCTCCCCTTCCCTCCCTCTTCTTCCCCTACCTTTCCCTCCTCTGTTGTCCTATCTTCTGTTCTCCTTTCATCTCATTTCTCTTCCCCCTTACATCTTTAATTTTAGTGCAAAGAGCATGAGCTTTGTAGTCATCCAATTCTAGGTTTAAATCTTACTTATAAGCTTTGTAATGTTGAGATCATTATTATCTTTTTGGGAAGGCCTGGTTATATTGCTGCAAGGTCACCAACACTAGAATAAATCACATGTGCAAAACACCTGGCACATAATAGAATCTAGCGTTAGCTTCCTTCCTACATGTTACACATTGACTTTCCCTTTACTCAACTCCTTACTTGAACTCTTCTGTCATGGTCTTTTTGGTCTATGAAACCCTTTGGTGACTTTCAATAATTTTCAGGATATTGGCTGGCTAGAATATTGTAGGTTCTCCAGAATTCCATAAGTGAGAGAAATTTTTAAAATTTTAAGGCATATTAGTGCCTAGTAAAAAAATCGATTTCTCTGTGTTTACTGAGGAAGGGTCTATTTTTCATTGACTAGAGAGTTTAGAATTTTTGATTATACTATGCCCACAGCTGATTATTTTCTAGGTATATACTGTGAGGTAGTGTAGTGAGTCACTCCAGAATTTATTCATTTCATATAGAGATATAATTGTAGTAGGAAGGGAGGCAAATAGTGTGAAGATGATGGACAATCAAATATGTCTCACAGAAGAGATCATGGGAAGTGTAGACAAAGGACCTGGGTTAAAAATCACCCATTGCACATTAATTATGTAGGCACAAGCAAATCACTTGAAATGCCTTACTCTCAGTTCTTTTGTTATCAGATTGGATAAATAACACTTCATGTTAGGCTTCTTAAAATATTAAACGAGTTTCGCATGCATAAAATTCTTTTAACAGGGAAAACATTTTAAATGTTGTGCTTTACTTTTCTTATGGAGAAGGAAAAGCGTAGCATCCAATTCAAAAGATTTGACTTCGGCACATGCAGGGGGGCACCACACTTCTGGTGCTATGGCTTACATGTGAAATGTCCACAAAAGTCTGCTATGTGCAGAGGAGGGGTGGAGGTTTGGGGGCAGTGTCAGATCACAGCCATGCTGTATTCATAAGTGGATTAATCTACAGATGAGTTTATAGCTAAATGTGCTTTTAGAAGGAAAATCTTTGTCATAACAAGCAGCTCAGGGAGGACATGACCTAGAAACAGGTGCATTCTTGCCTCTGGTTTCTCCTCTTTCTCTCTGACTCCTTTAAGGTAAGCCCCTGTGCTCTTCAATGGCATTTCTACCTTGGAGCCAGAAAAATTGGACTGAATCTATTGGAACCATGAACCAAAACAACCTCATGGACCTTGTGCCCCCATGATGGGAAAAGGGTAATGTATCTGGGAAGAAGTATAGTGAGGCATAGAGTGGAAGCATGGAGAGAGGAAGAATAGCAACTTTCCTTTTAGTTCTTAGAATTCTCTTGGGCATGGCAATTCTAATTTATTCTCCTCTGGTGAACTACTTTCTTCATATTTCTTTTGGAAAGGAAGATAATTTTGGATGCATCCTTCACCACTATAGTATCTGGAGTCCCCTGCATGTCTACTCACACAACTTTGGTTCAACTTTTCTTCATGCAGTCATGCTAAACAGGAAAAGTGGTTTTGTTGCAATTTTAAGCTCCAGTACTGACCTATCATGTAATGGGCCACTGAGATTGGATAAAGATAAATAAGTTGGTGCTGTAGAGATTCTTAAGTGACAGAAGCACAGCTGCTCTTACCCTATGGAACAGAGTGGAAGAGCTTGTGCAGTCACTAGCCTCTTGCGTTTTGCTGCCTACAGAACTCTACCTTGAATTGCCTTGTTCTAATGACCATTTAGTGTTTCTTATTTAAAGTAGATGAAATGTGGGTAGTTTGTAAAATGAAATAAACTCAGAAGCTGAAAGGATGATAATTATTTCATTCTCTCTTTTTATTTTAAATAGAATGAAAAACATAAACAATGCAGAATTTCAAAAGAACATTATGATATAAATTCAACAACGGTTGTTATATTGCTTATTGTTGTCTTCAAAGTAGTTGTTCAAGGCTAGCTAGATAGCTCAGTGCACTAGGGGGAGTTTAATTCCTGGCAGCACGTGTTGCACTGAGCTGGCCACAGAGACCCTGCATGGTGGGGTATGCCTGTAATCCCAGCACCGGAGAGGCTGAGAACAGGAGGATCACTATGATTCTGAGCTGCATAATGAGACCCTATACAAAATACATAAAAATAATAATAAAGTTTAAGAAAGTTATTCAGATAACTGGATATGAGCATGCAAAATTGGTCAGAAAAAGATAAGTGTTCACTGTTCCTTTCAATAAACCAATAGAAATTAGTAGAACAATTATCTTAGCTATCT
>PVKA01018263.1:13241-44299 GCA_004027165.1 Ctenomys sociabilis
TCTCTCTCTCTCTCTCTCTCTCTCTCTCTCTCTCTCTCTCTCTTTCTTTCTTTCTCTTTCTTTCTTTCTTTCTTTCTTTCTTTCTTTCTTTCTTTCTTTCTTTCTTTCTTTCTTTCTTTCCTTCTTTTCTTTTCTCCTTTCCCTCATCCCAGTTGCTCTTCTCTCTTGAGCACTTGTCTTTCCCTTTCACAACATGTACTTTATCTTTCATATTTTATTTTTTCTTTCAGGTTCTTACACTAGGGAGACAATATGACATTTATAGATGTGGGTCTGTTTTATTTCACTTATGAGTATGGTCTCTGGGTACATCCATTTGCCTATAAAACCCTAGAGTTTATCTTTGTTTATTCTCTTCTCTCTTTTTAACTTCAACATTTTCTCACTCTTTCTTACTATGGAAAGATGAATTTGCTTTCAATTTCATAGAGTAAACACTAATAATCAATAGAAAAGGCCAATTTGATCAAACCGAGGTTCCTGTGCTTGCAGGCAGGTACTTAGACAGAGGAGCTATCTCTCCAACCCAAAGTTTTGTTTTTTCTCCTGAAGGAAATTAAACTCAGGATTCTGCACATGATAGGCAAATGCTCTACTACTGAGTAACACCATCAGTGCAAAGTTATTTATTTTTTAAATTTTTTGTCTATTTGGTACAGGACATACAGGGTGTCATTACATAGGTCAGACCCATAGTGATTCTCCTGTTTTCAGCCCCCCAAGTGCAGGCATTACAGGCATGCACCACCATGCCGTCTCTGTCTCCATCTCAGTGTGCCCCAGAGGTGGGGCTGGCACAGCACGCTGGGGATAGAACACCAGCCACTGTGCTCTGTCTAAGCTGGAGCTTTAGTCCGTTGAGCTCTCTGGCTGGCCCAGTCCAAGTTACTTTAATTTCCACAAGACCTTATATAATTTGTCCTCTATGACATTCCAACTGGATTTCCTTTTATTTTACTCTTTAATCCATATTTGTCTAATCACAATGGCTTTCTCACAGGACCTTAGTTTATCAATGATTTATCTGAAAGAAATGCACTTCTTTTCCTTTTCTTCTACAATTTGGAGTACCCACCAAAACAGTATGGTACTTATGCATGTTTTCAGGAGTCCAGACACAGGGAACAAGTGTGAAAGACAAGAGTGAGCAAGGCAGGGAAGAAGAAAAAACCAAGGCAGGGAGAGTTTATGAGCTGCTTTTGCTTAGTGCAAATATCTGCTCAGTTGCTGGATAGTCCCCAGTGTGTCTCTAGGAAGCATAAAGAGAAGAGAATTGATGCACGTGCTCCTTTTTTTTGCATTAGTTGAACTTTTAATTAATTAATTAATTAATTCCACTATAGGAATTAATTCCTTTGTATTTTCAACTTTCACATAAGTGGGTTGAAGCGTGAAGCAATCTCAACAGGCAGTCCTGGGACAGAAGAAAAGAAATTAAATTAGTCAGAGCTCACACACAACTGAAACATAACAGAAGCCAAGAAGATTTCAGAGCTACATACGAGTTTTCTAGTAAACTTTCCTAGGATACTTTTCTCCAGACATTGATAGAGCTGACTTTATTTTTGAACAAAAGTAGTTTTAACTCAAAGGAGGAAATGAAAATTCATAAATGCAGGTTTACTACTAATTTTCTGTGCATCATGAATATGGAAATAGGAATGCAATACTTCCCAATCCCAATTATCAGAATACTGATCTATACATCATAATTGTGTAAAGTACAGACACAATAAATCCTTAGTATAAATAGTTTAACTCTGTATGTGTATAATCACACATAGTCTCGGTGAAATATTTTCTCAACCTCCTTAGAAGTTATGATCACCTATACTTTTTCTATCTCAATTCCTCCTTCTATTTTCCCATATCACCTTTTAATAGTCCATCAATCTATTTGTTTATTCCAACCTTCCTTGCTAGAGTTTAGGTTGTACTTTTGGTTTGTTTCATTCATAGTTATATACCCAGCCTCGGAACATTATACACTCAGTATGTATTTGCTTAAAGTACTATTCATAATGTGCTTTAAATAGAGGACAGTGAGATTTCATGCTTTCAATTAACTGCACAGAATAGTCTATTAAATGCATAGACTGTGTATTTATCTAAACAATTAAATATTTTAAATAATAAAATATAAAGTTTAGTGCTTTCTAGATAGATCTGAGAGCAAATACCGTATTGAATAAGAAGGTTCATCAATATCCACTGATGATCAAGCATTTCTTTGTATAGCTTCTTTATTCTTCCGAGTTGCCTTTTGTGGTCATTTTGGTTTGCCTTTAGAATATCTTTCAGTAATCTGTGTAGGTTTGGCTTTGTCATCATGAAATGCTTTAGTTGTTCTTTGTCATGGATGTATTTCACTTCTCCATCAAACTTCAAAGAGTTTTGCAGGGTATAGAATTCAGGGCTGGAATTTGTTTTCTTGCAGAATTTGAAGTACTTTGCTCCATGCTCTTCTTGACTTGATGGTTTGTGAAGAGAAATTTGCCATTATTCTGATAGGTTTTCCTTTAATTGCAATCTGTTTCCTTTCTCTAGTGGATTTTAGTATATTGTTTTTGTGCTGGATTTCTGGGATCTTGATTATTATATGTATGGGTGTGTTTTTGCTTGGGTTGATCTTACTTGGAGTTCTATATGGTGCACTTACCTGAATGTCGATTGTTTCCCCATATTTGGAAAGGTTTCTGCTATTACTTCTGCCAATATTCTTTTTATAACATTTTTTTCTCTGTATTAGGGAAGGGTGTTCAGAGTCTCACTACTAGATCAGACTTATAGTGATTCTCCTGTTTACAGCCTCCCAAGTGCTGGTATTACAGGCATGCAGCACCATGCTCAGTCTCAATTGCTGTCTCAGTGCACCCCAGGGGAGGGGCCAGCACAATAGGACCAGGGATTGAACCCAAGCCCCTGACCCTGCTTGCAGGTGCTTTAATCTGCTGAGCTATTTGGCTGGCCTATATCATTTGCATTGATTGACTCTTTCATTCTCATTCATGCCTATTAGTCTTACATTGTTCATCTTTACATCCATCTTGCTAATGTTGCATTATTTTTTCCTGCATCCTAGTTGTTTTTAAGAGATCTTTTCTTACCTTTTCACTAGCTGCAATGGTGTCAAAGTCTGAAACTCTACCTTTACTCTCGTTCAAATGTTTTTGCCAGCTCATAATTGTGATATTAATTTCCTTTATGTCACTTTGAATCTGCTTCATGTATTCTCTTTCTTTCCTATATTGCTCATTCAAGAATTCCATCATTTTTCTATTCTCCTTTATTTTTTTGTCAGTGACTTCTTTAGAAGCACTTAGTAATTCTTTCATTATAGTTCATTTTTTTACTTCAGCGATTATTTCTGATCTGATTTCCTCTGTGCATTTCTGCGGTTGTTTCCTTACTTCAGATACTATTATTTCAGAGATTTCAGGTGTGTGAACTTCTTCTATGCTCGTGTTTCTTGCATTTGTTTTGGGTGGGCTCAGGGCCTAAGATTGCATTTTGTTCCTTGTCTTTGTCATCTTGTATCTCACTCTGACCTTTAGTGTAGAGTTTTGGTGCAGCTATTATCTTAACAACTACCAATATTCTTACCCAGGAGAAATTATGTGGCTAAGACAGTTATGGTTTTGTATTTATTGAACCACAATTAGCAACACTAATGATGGGTAGTGATATTTAGTAGCTGACAAATTTTTGTAACTAATAAGAGCAAACCATTATGTCTGTGCAGCTAAGTAGATATTAAATTGTGAATTTGTATTTAAATTAGTTCCCCTAAATTCTGTCTGTTGCCCTCCCTTGATGTACACCGGGTCTTCTAGGCAGACTAGTTCACCTCGGTTACCTGTTGCACCTTCTCTTGATCAAGAGAGAAAGAGAGAGGATGCTCTCATAGATCAGGGTCTAGAAAACTATCTCAGCTTACAGGGTCTGGATCTACCAAGTCTGAAAGTTTGAACTCCTGCAGAGGTGTTTGGCTTGGGTCTGGCTGCTATGCTCTGCTTCTTCCTGCTGCAGTCCATGGAAGTGAACCTTCTGTGCCCCTCTGGCAAGATGTTCAACTCCTGGATTAGCTGGCTGGGTCTGGCCCCTAATCTCTCTGCAGGGAGCTCTGCCCCTGGGTTCCTCACCAGGCCTGTCTGCGGGAGGAGATTCCTGTAGTACATGGATGGTCCCACACACATGCCGGGCCTCATGTTTGGCTGGAAAGGGATCTGGCGAGTACGCAAGGAACAGGAAGGTCTCACATGGCCGGCCTGGCCTCTGGCTGGAGTTGCCTTTTAATAATCTTTTTATTGACCTGTTTCATCAAATCTCCATGGAAATAATCCCAACGTTTGTTGGCAAGTTCATTTTTCGCACTGCCCTTTCTCAGCGGGGACCTTATCAGTCAGAGGGTGGTACCACGAACAAACTCATGAGCACGGATTCTCAGCAGAACTGAATGTGGATGACGTTAGGTAAAACTGTAAGTTAAAACTTACAAGCATACATGATGAGCATCATAAATTATGCTGCATACTGTTAAAATAATTATTTTTTAACTTTATTATAATTTTTAAACAAACAATAATATTCTTGGTGATTATGGTTGAAAGAAAGGAAGCCGAGGAGTAGCAACATCACAACTATCATATACATACCTAAAATATACATAGTTAGCACTGATATTACTTTCACTGACAGGAATTCACAGGGCATGAATGAATCACATCTCTACTTCTGCCACTTGGTTCAGCCAGTTGTTAGCTTGTATCGATTCAAGCAAGCTTTTAAGCTGGGACTCCTACTACAGAGATAATTCCACTCAAGCTCAAAAGATAAATATTTGGCAAATAAATAGAATTGCTTAATGAAAACAGAAATAAAAAGTGATATAGCTTAGGTTATTTTAGTGTTAATATTTATCCAAAAATGACAAATATAAAAAATAAATGTTTGTAAAAGTATCATGAAGTAAGGAAGAAATAAGTAGATGTAAACAAATAAGACTTACATTATAATTATTATGTACAATTATGATTGCAATATTAAAAATAAGAAGTTTCCTCGGGGTCTAAAAACTGCAGGTCACTATGGTGAAGTGTTATGCAAATCACAGATATTAGATCCTATTTTTGGTTTCTAATGTGGCATTCTCCTAACAATCATACAATTGAGAGCAATTTTCTCTCCTTTTCCCTCCAAAAATGTTACAGTCTTACCTGTCTAAAATCTTATTAAACTGCGGAGGAGTAACTGAACTCAGTTCACAAACTAGGAAATTAATTGGCAATCAGATCCTCAGGTCTCAATTCATTGTCTGAGCTCCACATTAAATCACAGTGCCCGCCTTGTGAAGGCTGCTGAGCACTCTAAGGAAATTGCCTTTGTCAGTTGGGAGAATTTTAAGCTTCAGCAAGGAAGGACTTTAGAGAAAAAATTCAAGGCCAAAATGTGTCATATGCTACCTGGGTTCAGTTTGCTCCTCTGGCCAGACTCCTACAGCTCGGCTTCTCTAGGACCGTGTCCCTTAGGCCCTGTTCCTCCAGTGTCCAGGTCCCCTTTTTAGCTGGTGATTTTTCAGGTAAGCAACTTCCCTCATGACCCCCTTAGGCAGTTTTGTGGCTGGACATCTGTAGAGGGTCACATCCTTGATGAGGTTACCCACTTATGCAGCGTTGCATTAGATCCCAAGGCCTGACGTCCCTCTCTGCACAGCTTTCTTAGGATGGAAGTTCCCCACCAAGTTCTAATAGGAATTGTCTCTGCAACTTTCCTGACATGAACTGGGCCGCAGCTGTGCGCCCTCCCAAGGAAGTGTGGATTTGGGCCCTGGAGGAATGTCTTCTTTGACATTCTTTCTGAACCCTAGGGGTAGAACTATTCTTTATTTCTGCAGTTATTCAATTCCTTGTAGTTCTAATTTTCTTTACATGTGCTAACCAGTACCCTACCATTTCAATCCTGTTAAGAGTTAACACATATATATTAAACTATTCTTGGCCTAATTGCTGCCTCTATGTATGGCCTGGATCAATATGCCAGGGCCTATTATGACCTACAGCAGACAATGAGACAATATACTTGTTCAAATGGATTGCCTTCTGTATGTTTGTTAACACAAGGTTCATTCTATTATCTCTTGAAATAAAGCACTTCAAAAATGATTTTAAAAGGATGTATGCATTCTTATGTATATATTGTGTATGTATGCTCACCGAGCAGTTGATGGAAAAATGTAATGAAGGAGGAGTTGCAGTAAAAAGCACACTGTGTAAATATAATGTGCTAGAAACATTATTTTTAAAAGTTACATAAGGTGAGAATGTTGTTTGTGCTGCCAAGATCTTGTATTTCATTGTTATTTTCTCACCATCGTAAGGAAAAAAGATTCATTGCATTATTACCTACTAACAGCTTTAATTTAATTTTACAGTATTTTGACAACTTCACAGAATAACTAGCCTACAGAATGATAAAATGATCTATAAAAGGATAACAAAGGATAACACTTTATTATATTATTATGTGATACACAGTGAGTACTCCAGAATTTCTTTAAAGTATGTACAATTTTAGTCTTTGAGCAGCAATATCTTCCGTGCTATTGCTTTAAGCCATCAAAAGGGTTACAACAGCCTTAGAAAAGGAGCATAATCACTACAGTAGTTGCTGGGAAATTCACTGGTATGACGAAAACTATCCCTGTGCTCATGACACTGCTGACCATATGATATTTGCAGTATTAGTTGAAGAACTTATTTTTTTAACACAGTAAATTTTTGGTAAATTTACATAGCATATTTTTGACTTGGAAGACTCTTTCTTATCACAAATTCATAAGTTGCAGTTACTCAAAGGTTTGGAATGATATTTCTCCCATTGTCAAACCACTGATGGGACTATACTATCACCTCCTTTTAACAAGGTTTCTTAAAATCACCTACTTTCCTCACAACTAGGGTCTAATACAAAATAAGGAGAATACCTAACATTCTTTCATATATTATACAGCTTAAGGATTTTTCTTCCTTTTCATATGAGTAACTGTCTACTTTTTATTTTCTTTTTTTATTTTTAAAAAAGAACACAGTATAATAAAAGTCAGTAGTTGCATCCACTTACCTATGAAAGCCTTGAGTTTCTTTTTTATAGCTGAGCAATACTTTGTTCTGTAAAAATACATCTTTTTTATTCATTCCTAAATGGATGGACATTTATGTTGTTTCCAAAGTCTAGCTATAACAAACTGTACTGGTATAAACACAGTTGTACATATGTCACTGTGGTATGATGCTTTTAGTTCTTCTAGGAGAATACCTAGAAGGGGAATTTCTGGGTTGAATGGGTTTCTGAGCAATCTCCACACTCATTTCCATAGTGGTTGTACCAGTCTGTACTCCCACCAACAGAGCAATTAGACAAGAGAGAGAAATAAAAGGAATAAAGATTGGAAAGGAGAAAGTGAAAGTATCATTATTTGCAGGTGACCCGAGACTCTACAAAGACCCCAAAACTCCACCAAAAGACTTGTAAATTTAATAACCAAACTCAATAGTACAGCATGATACAAACCCAACATCAAAAATCAATAGAATTTTGTACACAAACAAGAAATACATTAAAAGCCAAATCAGAGAAACTCCACCTTTCACAACAGCATCCACAAAAGATGATATACTTAGAAATCAATCTCATAAAGAAAAAGTAAAAGATCTATACAGTGAAAAAAAGTACTCTTTTTGTGTTCTTGATCATGTTTTAGCATAACATGATTTTTGAATGAAGACCTCTACATATTAAATAAGAGTAAGGTGTAGATTTTTATAGTTTTCAATTCTAACTTCATAATAAAAAAAAGTCCTATAATATATATAAAATGCTTTGAAAACAATTTCCCAGGTGATAAGAGCACTTTATTTGTTGATTTATTTGTTTTTGGCAGTACCGGGGATTGAACTCAGGCCCTGGTGCTTGACAGGCAAGTGCTTATTCTAGGGAGCTATCTCCCCAGCCCCAGAACACTATATTTTAAAAATATTGTTTTAAAATGATTCTAAGGGAAGTGTAGATAGAAGTTTCCTCCCATATGTTTTCAATTTTTCTGTAAATTTGAAATATACAAAATAAAAGGTAGGGACTCATTTAATGTTAGCTTTTTTTTACTTTTTCTCCTCTTTGAGATTCAGATTTAGAACTGAGCCAAGCAGTCAAGGCAAACCTAGTGAAGAAGCCCTGTGTCCACCTCTGTGGCCTGACTGCAA
This sequence comes from Ctenomys sociabilis, assembly GCA_004027165.1. Taxonomy (NCBI): domain Eukaryota; kingdom Metazoa; phylum Chordata; class Mammalia; order Rodentia; family Ctenomyidae; genus Ctenomys; species Ctenomys sociabilis. The sequence goes on from PVKA01018263.1 coordinate 21,500, forward strand.
AGGTACTGGGAAGCTTTGTAGAGAACTTGCCGTTGGTGACAAATTAACTATGGCATGTTCTCACATCTACTAGCACAGCTTTAGTTGTCCTTCTTAAACCACCACCTTCCCATTCTCTGTGCATGATGGAGTGAGACTTTCGTGAGGAAACAGCACACAGTGACCCCTCAGTATCTGTAGAGGACTGGTTCCGGGACCCCTGAGTATTCCCAATCCTTCTGACACTCACGCATCTGTTGTCTAAAACAGTGTAGTATTTGTGGGCAAGGTATGCCAATCCTCCCATATATTTTAAAACACCTGTACACTACCTGTAATACCTAGTACAATGTAAATTCATGTAAACAGCTGCTCTTCTCGACCATTTGGGGAATGACAACAGGAAGAGGTCCAGAGTGGATATATTTCTTTTAGTCAAATATTTTTGAGTTGTGGATGGTTAAGTGGATATGGGACCTCCAAAAACCAGAAATTACGGAGGATGCTGGGCTGGGCAGAGACAGAGACTGACAGCATTCAGCTGTCAAGGGCAGTGCTTCTTAGGGAAGTGGGCTTTGGGCTGGAATCAGACCAATGAGATTCAATTCTGTTTCTAGGTTGAAACTATTGGAAAGAGTTGACTCCATAGGAAAAGATTATATTTAAACACAGTCAGTGTAGAGGAAAATAAGAGCTAACAATACAGAGAAATCAAGCATTGATGACATTATTTGTGCTCCAGATCCGGTTAGCCCCAACGGCTTCTCCTTCAGTCCAGATTAGTTTGTAGAGTACTTCACCTCACCCCACCCCCACCACTCTGTCACTTAGAAACCATGCACATTAAATTCAACTCAGACTGGGAAAGTAAAATCAGAACGGTCTTTCATCAGGTGGAAAGAATAAACAGACATGAGTGAAGACTGCCCTCCAATTTAGATGGAAACACTCACAAGGCCACATAACACCTCTAAGACGTCATAATAAACCCTTCCTTGAGTGAGCGAGTGTTGGAAATTCTATCAGTAAGCACAGCAAATAACTTTTAAGTCACTTTGACACAGAGAGCCAGCTGTGATTCACAGCGCAGATGCAGCATGCTTCCCAGGAGTTCGGCATGCAGCATTCTCCTGCAGGTACTTTCTGTAACAACAGAAGCAGAGTCTTAAGTCTGCTTTACAGTGCATATCTTACTGGGCTCCTTTGCACAGTACTACTTCACGCTGATCGATCACATACTGTCTTGTATGCATTTCACCTTCCAATACTCTTGCATGCAAAAGTTAGGTTTTCTCTTGATAAGCTCTTGACTCATGCTTCACCTCCCATGTGGGCAAGTATACCTGACTTTATCAGATTATAGGTAGTTACTAATCATTTTAGGTTGGCTGGGCTTAGAAAACAAAGTTTTTAATTATCATATTACAGCCTTCGTCTCTACAAAAAGATCGGGTCATTTATTCACACCCTAAGGATGTTCATGGTGAAGTTTGGACTTCACTATGCAGCAAATATTTGCAAGTTGTCCTCCACCACCCAGCTACTGAAAGAAAGACATCTGCATCACTGCCAGCTTATTTTCAAGGCAGAGTCTGGGGCTTTAGCACTCACCTGCTGAATCAGAATTGCATTTCACTGAGTTCACCACATAATTACACACACAGTAAAGTTTCAAAAGTGTTGCTCTAAAGTTACAGGAGTTTCCATAGTGCTTCTTGGAGGCAGGAAACAGGGACACAAAGCTGTCAGGCTTTCCTTTATGAAAGCTGTCTTGTAATATATTGCTTTGTGAGTTCCACTGACGGTCTGTAAATACTTATAAAAGTAAACAAAAATTTGAATAACTTCTATTTTAAGCCACATTAATACTTCATTGTGATTGAAAGCATTCAATATGTGTCAGAAACAAGTTTTAGTTGGAGCAGGTAAAGAGGAATCCTACTGAGGAAAAGCTGGGAACTCAACCACAGAATCAGCATATTTTCCCATTTGTACTGAGAGGGATTTTGGTGCGAGCCGCAAGTGCCTTTAGCCAACATGTGCCTTTGGTCTTTGAATGAGTCTAGAACACAAAATTAAGAGGCAGAGTTTCTCAGAGATCTATTTGTGTAAGCACCAAGAAACCCACTAGAAAATTGTCTTCAAAATGTAAAACACAGGAGGACAAATTTGATAAAGAAGAAAGCCTTCATCATTAGAGAAGATTGGTAGCTTTAAGACCAGCATGGTAGCTGGGCACTCAGATGAAGGAGAGAGACAGCCTTCTGAAGGAGTGTGAGAGCAAGGGCATTTTTGAGGGACCAGGAATCTGGACTTGTAACTTTCCATCCCATCCTTTCTCATTCCTTTTAAAATAGATGTTTTATAAACCAAGTTCCCCTTGGTGAATATTCTTCACTTAAATTTATAAGTTATTTTATAATTAAGAGAGTATTGCTAACTTTTTTTGTGTGTTTTAGGGAGGGGTCCACAGGATATTCAGGATCTCACTACTAGATTGTACTTGTAGTGATCTGCCTGTTTATAGCCTCCCAAGAGCTGGGATCACAGGTGTGCTCCACCATGTCCAGTCGCAATTGCCATCTCAGCATGCCCAGTGGGTGGGGCTGGCATGGCAGGCATGGCATTGAACCCCTGGCCCCTGCATCTACTTGAAGGCACTTTAATCTGCTGAGCTATTTGGCTAGCCCAGTAATTCTAACTTCAAAGAGCCCACTATGCAGTATATCCCTACTCCCACCACACACGATTCTCTCAGGGTCTCAGCATTTTTCCTAGAAATATGGGAATGGTAAAGCCTTATTGTTTTCATAAAACCCATCACTACCTAACAGTTCTTGGATGGTTTTTATCAGGCATTTGCCCACGATTTGATTAGGTCACAACCAGATTCAATTTCATTTCACTGTTTTCAAACATGTTTTAATACTTGGCATGCCATGGGGATACAAAAGTAGCTGAGATATGCTGCTCCATGTGTGAAGTTAAAGATGTTTAACTATTTAGAATGAAAGAGCACATTTCTGTAATATCTGAGTGGTTATATTGAGGTAAAATATTTTTTCTTAATTATTTCTCTGCAAACCCCAGAAGATTAAACTTAATGTCCCCTTGAATAAAAAGGCGTGTGTGGAGAGCAAGAGTCAAACAATGTGCTGCTGGCCACTCTCACCCCTACCACAGTAAGTTCCACTTTCTACAATTATAATGGGGCTTGAACATGGCTCTCCTATTAACTCCAGGTGTTTCCAGAAAGTCTCTCTTCACAGGACCGTAGGCTGAATAGAGTAGCACGTGCTTCATTACAGTTATTCATTATGATTCCCCGCCCTCTATGTAACCCAGCCCAGTGTGAACATCATTATGGTTTAACAATAAGGACATAAAATCTTGAAGCCCATGTGGAGAGTCCATGTTGAAATCTACCAGGATAAAGTTTTTTTTCCACTTGAAGGGAGATATCTCTTAATCCTATAGAGTGTTGTTTCTTTGTTGACCCAGGAAGCTTCCTCTATGGAGAAAATTTTTTACCTTATGGGATCTGCTTACCTGAAATGGAGAGGTCTGCTTTTTATCTCACCAGCATGGCCTGCTGCTCCTTCAGAGTAAGGGCAGTTTCATATGAAGTTTGGCAGCCAGGCAAGGAAGGAGCTGAGGGACTTTGGATTTTGGTGTTTAAATCTATAGCTAGGAAATGGGGGCCACACTTGCACAGTAAGCCTTGCACACAATGGCAGAGTTTGAGTCAAGAAATGAATAGGATTCCATTCTTTGTTATCTGTTGCCATAACTATTTCCAATTTCACAGTCTTAGAAATTTCATCTTTAAGGCTGGGGACATAGCTCAGTCACACAGTGCCTGCCTGGCAAGTGCAAGGCCCTGAGTTCAATTTCTGATATGAAAAATAATATAGAAAGAAATTCCGTCTTCCTTCTCAGGGTCTTAGGAATACCTGCATTTGAAAAATTTTAATATTTGGTGATACTAATTTGAAAAGGCCACCCAGAATAATGCTTATTTTCTCCTTTAAATAGACAAATAGTATTAATATTAGATCTATAAAGAAACTACCAAAAAAATAAGATGTGCTTCATTCAATTTTCTAAATAACTCTTTAGAAATATTTTGAGAGCCTCCCAGATAGTAATGGAAAATATTTGCTGAATGAAACTGTGAAAGTCTTATATTCAGAGATATGATCATGTTCACATTATTCCTATACATATAGTTATTAATAAGTATAGAAATCATTATGGCTTTAAAATATCAACCCTCAATATCACACAGAAGCTTTGGAGGACTTACCTTGAAGTTCAACACCAAAAATAAGTTTTAATCTTATTAATTTTCTTTATAATATGTTGCAATTATTATATTTTATGTTAAAGCATGATTTGAACCCAAGAAATAGGATTTATTTGGTGCAATACAAAGGCAACTTCACTTCTGAACTAATGTATCAAGTATCAGGTATAGTGAACATTCAGCATAGAGAGGTTTTTCATTCTTAACATTTAACTTCAAATAGAGTTTTATACTGCTATGGTAGTAAGATTGTTACTACACTGATTTGTGATAGGAACAAAAGCTAAGTGTGTTAGACATCAGCAGTAGCTAGCTTTGATATAGTGAAAGCAGTAAAGGCACTTTATTTTATTGGTAGAAAATATATTTGTCATGAAGGAAACTCTAATAACTCATGATTTTCAAAAGGAATTTTTTCAGATGTACTATTTAAAAGGTCCATTTAGGGGGCTTATAATGAAGCATAGGTAAATACAAATCAGAAAAGTCCCAAAAGATAGTTGCTACCAGAACTTTATTAGGCATTTCACTGGATACAAAGGAGCTGTTTCACATTAAGAACACAATCTTATCAAAAATTCACATTTGCTATACAGACTGTATGCATGGGTTTTCTTTATACTACATTTATTAAAGTACCAATGACCAGATCCTAAGAAAACAAGGCACAGATCTGTCTCCTTCCGGTGAATTTCTGGTTGCTAATGAAGGAAATGTCACCAACTCTGTAGATTTCCATCCTCTAGAAATGAAGCAAATCAACACAAATGTGTGCAGTAATCATGAAATGAAAAAGTTTTATCAAGGGATTTTGGTTTTCCTGTGCCACTCATTAGAATTTCCAAAGAAGAGGTAGCTACCAAAAATGTCCTCAGAATGCATTCCAAGAAATCTTTGTTAATTAATTAATTAATATTACTACTTATCATTTCTTTTTTAATCCCATCAGTTATTAGTTTCATATGAGAGACCACATTGGGTCCCCATCTCCTCCCTGCTCTTCAGAGGAGGAAGTGACAGGCCTACATCTCTGTACCCCAAGCTCCTCTCTTTCCATTGCGAGGAGTTCCTTTTTATGTCATTTTTTTTACAGATATGTAGATGACTGTTGCTAGCATATTGAAAATATTTTTTGGTAAAATGTTGATGATGGGAGGAGGATAATGGATTAGTTTGTTATCTCTCTGAAAGGAAACGAAACTGAAATTTAAAAAGAAGCCTCATGGTACTAGCTTGGAAGATGCTATCATTTTCTAAGAATACTTTTCAAGTATGGGTATGTTTTTGGTTGTTCCAGTTTCTACAGAATGCTTTTTAGGAATTAAGGGAGATACTGGAGGCCTCAAAACAGGCCTTTGAAGGGAAACTTTTTAATGTGATGGAATTAATCTAGTAGAGAAACTTCCTTGATTATTCCATTTCTTTTTCAGTTGATTCTTCATAAAGAATTTGTGGGATCTGCCTAGAAAAATGTTTTCCTCCATAAAGGGTATTATGAATGTGGATTTTCATGAAACATATTACATAGAAATATAAAAGATGAAGAGCTGGATAACCCAGTGTTCTCAGGGCCTGCCTGGAAAGCTCAAGGACCCAGAATGCCCAGTACCTCATTTTGTGCCAGTCCTGGAGCCCTGGCTGTTCCTGCCTGCCACCAAAACTGGGCATAGTGACATGCCTGTTGCCTGTAATCCTAGAGCAAGGGAGGCTGAGACAGGAGGATCGTTATGAGTTCAATCTGCATAATGAAACCCTGCACAAAATCAATAAATACATAAAAGATTGAAAGTAATTTTTAAAAAAAGAAATATAAAAGACAGTGTAGAGCTTACTCTCATAGGTAGCTCAGTTGAAAAAAAGAAGAAGAAATAGGAGTAGGATTGCCAGAGTTAGGGAAAAATGCAGGATTTATATCTGAGGGGTTTTTGGTACTGAGAATTGAACTCAGGACCTTGTGCTTGCTGGGTAGGTCTGTGCTGTTGAGCTACATACCAGGCCCGGGATTTACATTTGAATTTCATGTAAACAACAGCAGTGTGTGTGTGTGTGTGTGTGTGTGTGTGTGTAAATATAAAGGGAATTCCCTAAAACTAATTTATCTGAAATTTGCATTTTACTGTTATCCTATATTTTATTTGGCAATCCTACATTCAGAAAAAGAAATTTTTTGTGGTGTAGAAAGTAAGAAGCCCAAAGAAGATTGTAGAGGTGAGCTTTAAGCATGACCACCTGTGTAAGTTCTGGAGCTCGTCATGGGCTTTCTAGTACTCAACGAAATGCTGAGCAGACAGAAAGAGCGGGAGTTCCGCCTCTGTTTCTGAGAAGAGAGCCATGCCGAAGCACTATCAAATGACGAAGCTTCGAGAACTCTCACTGAACCAAGACAGTTCCTGTTCAGAGGATGCATTTTTCAAAAGTAAGGCTGTGGAGGAAATATTTCTTATGGAAAACATTATTAAAGCCCCTCAAACAACACATTTATCAATACAGAGGTCCATCTTGGGCAGAACAACCTGACCAGTGCTGCTTTTCTGTAGCTGATGGAAGCAGCCTATCCCCATGATGAAGTTAATAGCTTAACTGATATTTGAGAATTGTGAAAAACATGAGTGCTTCACACCCTGCACAATTTGTTTGTGGGAACTCAGGCAAGTTCTGAAAGCATATATCTCATAAGATTTTCAGAAGCTATCCTTAAAAAAATAACTTTTGTATGTGTTTTAAATTCAAATTGTAGCAACAATAACAAAAAATGGCAATGAATTAAGGCCATCATAATGTGCCCTTTTTCTTTAGGATAAGTTTGATTTTTGATAAGATACAATATAGTTACACATACCACTGACAAGCACTTAGTTTTGACTTGTACAAATACACATTTAGATTTAGTAACTACAAAATAGTTGCACAAGTAAAATAAAAAGTACACATTTTCTAACAGATTCAACACTTTTTACAAATCTATGCAACATTTTATCGTCATTGGGAAAACAAATTGGAGCTTTATTTAAAACTGTAAGTAACACAGGAGCCACCAGTACTTTATGGCAAATACAGCATTTACACCATGATGCCACTGAAATCTAGTTGAAAAGGACCAAAGTGCTGTAAAATAAAATGCTTTAAAAATCTTATTTAGCATATCCTGAGGGATACTTTGCATTATTTTCTCTTAGCATTTAACGATGTGAACACACTGCCTAGGGAGTTCCTGGTTGGTTGAGCAATCAAAGGGTAGGAAACCACATAAATGAATATTTGTAAAACTATAGAAGCAAAAACCCATCAAAACAGTCATTTCCTGAGACTTTAAACTTTCCAGTCTGGAATCCTAACAGGGGAGATCCTGAACATATTAATTCTTCCTAGAAGTATGGCAGAGTTTCAAAGGAATTAAAACCTTTTAAGTGAACATATGCATGTCCTTGTAATTTATATTCAAGTCTACTTTAGATTCTCTAGAGGAAGTGTAATTGGCAATGTAATTAGATCATGTGTTGCTATCAAGCCTTTTCTATTTCTGATAGTCACACTCTTCATTGGTTTTCCCATAATTTTTTCCCCTCTAATATTTGAATACTTGAATTATGCTTATTTCTACTAAAACAGAATATACTGATTTTAAAACTACAGTAAAATCAGAATCAGGTCAGACAATTAGATGCAGTTTAAGCTTGAACAGTGTGTGTGTGTGTGTGTGTGTGTGTGTGTGTGTGTGTGTGTGTGTATGTGTGTGTGTTGCATCATGCCAAACACTTTATGCTCTAATACATTCATTGTTAGGTGGCGCTCCATGAAAAATGAGTTTTCCCAGTATGGCTGCAAGTGAATATTGAGGTCAACATATAGAATATCCTAAGGCTTTTAAAGGATGCCTCCTGATTCTCTATGTTCTTGTGATGATGTAGTTTTAAGGGAGCCATAAATGATAATGGCAGGAGAAGATTTTTACCATGTAGATCCTTTAAAATCAATGGCAGGAGAACAAACTTGAATACAAGAGGTCTTTTACTTATTTTCCCTCATTCCATCTACTTCTTTGATTGCCTGATGCAGATTAGGTAAAGAATATATATATATATATATATATATATATATATATATATATATATATATATATATATATTCATTGTAGGATTATGACATAAAGTCTTAAAAAACAAGCAAAATAAAAAGTGCACCAAGATGTAACTGCTATCATCTTGGGACCTATTTGTAGCCCTTGTGCTCCTAAATCTGGAAACACAGTGCTGAGTCAAGACCAAAGATCAGAGTTTAAGTGCAAATTTTGATTGCATATCACTATTTCTCAACTCCATTGCTTGATGCAAGGCCTGCAGACTGTTCCCTAAGAGTGCTTCAGGGCAGGGCCAATAAACAGGAGACAGCCACAGGAATCTGGCACCAGTCCCCTTCCAAGAAATCACTTTTAGAGATTGATCTCATGGTTCACATCTATGACCAGCCTTCTTCAGCAACTGAGGCAAATCTACCTGCTCTCAGTGCCTGCTGGAGATACTGTGTGTCCACCTGAAAACAACACAATAGCTTTTGTCTGACATTTCTGGGTGTGTATCATTATGGCAATAAAAGCTTTCCTAGGTTAAGAAACTACACAGTCTAACGCTTCGTCATGTTTGTTCTTACAGAACACAAATGACAAACATCACACAGTTAATTCTAAGCCAACACTACAGGAAAACATCTAGCTTCAAGGACATGCCAAATATATAGTTACCTCTATATTATCTTTAGTTTTCAAGAATAAGTTGAAGAATCTTGTTTCTGTCATACATGTAAGTTAAACTCTTGTATCCTTCAAGTGTGCTTGGCTAAACATTCTCCTGAGCAGTGAATAATAAAGAGAGGAACTCTGTCCAATAAGTAAACTTACAGGGCATAAATTGCAATAAGTCCACAGTCTTTTAAAAGGATCTATTTTCAAGTGCATGTAAAGAGATAGTAAAATATATATAAAATATAAATATAAGGTGAGAGAAAGTACAAAGAAAATGATTATATTTTGTAAACATTTAAAACAAAAGCTATAATATTTTGCAAAATTATTTTAGTCTGATCAGCAACTACCAGTTTCAAAAACTCTTATCACCTTTTTGTGCATTTTAAAGGGGCTCAATTTGACAATTAAATTATTTAATATTATTTTCATTTGAAAAATACTGTACTTTGTCTATATCTGTTTGTGTTTGTGTATACTGATGTCTGACAATATAAGAGTGGCTATATATTTATATCATATAACACAACTGCAATGTATCAACATATCTGTTATGTATATACTCATGGCACCTGCTCTACACAGATATTACACATTTCATAAAATCTGTCTTCATTGTAAGTAATTTGTATCCCCTCTCTCTAATTACTAGCAAGCACTATTTTCAAATAATGAATATTTACAATGTTGAACGTACGGGTAGACTTTTATTTCTCTATGGCCCAAATTTGCACAGAACTATATTTTCCAATAAACTACTGAGATGTGATTATTCTTAACTATGGAAATAAAATAATTCATAATTATGAGAATTTCAGCAAGTTTTACAGATTTTTATAAACGCCCCACAATATTCCTGTGAGGCGCATAGGGTGGTATTGTGCTCTTTCCAAGTTTGGTTCAGAAGGGTCAAGCATGATGCCATCTACTCAAGTGCAACACTGAAGAATGTGTTGTCCCTGTTCTTTCCTGTGGATCTGAATTATCAAGTTAAGCCATAAAAACTTTGTGTGAGACTTTCGTCTTATGCTTTAATATCATCTCTCGAACAGGTGGGGTACGGGGGTGATGAGTCAATGCCAGTTTTAAAAAGTCTGCCTCAACCACAGATATTTCAGGATTTCCTTAAGATATTTAGTTTCCTTGTGACTTTGTGGCATAATTTCAGAAAAATTGCTCCAGTTCCTTTTGCCACCCTTTCCCTTTTTTCATTTCAAGTTAAAAACTCGGAGCTTCTTAAAAAATAGTCTTCAGAATCTAAGGTTTAGAACTATATATTTGGAAATCCCAGTTTGGTAGAAAATCTAGCTTACAACATCCTTCATTTCTTTTGTCTTTCATTTTAGAAAAAAAAATTAGAATTTTTAAAGAGGACTTTAAGAAAGAGTTCATTTCAGAGGTTCTGATTTTAACACAGTTTTTCTAATGTATCATTTACTGGGCACTTGCAGAGCATTCATATTTAAGAGGTTGCTGGTTAGATCAGCATCCATCTCCCTCACTCCACTGTTCATTTTTCACTCTGGAGTTGACATTCATAGTCCTTCCAAATTTTCTTACACTATAATTAGAGCTGCCTTAAATAGAAATACTGTGAAACACTATTATTTTTATATAACACAAAAATCACTGATTATGGCCTCCAATATTACTGATGTAGGAGATCAACTTGATGCACATTTTCTATGACCAACAGTTAGCTATGATTGGCCAAATGCAAATGACTACAGAATATTATACCAAGTCCCACAAAACAAACAATTTTCAGTACAATAATGTAATACACATTATGTTGGGCATTCAATTATTTTGAGTCCCACACAGCATCAGATTAGAAAGAGTGAGCAAGAAAAGGGGCGGAAAACTTACAGGAAATAGCATGGGAGCCCTAGATTGAAATTAGAAAATGCAATCAAGTACACACTAATGATGTACACATTACAAAGACTAACTCTGAAAAACAAAATTCACTATTATTTTTATCCCTAACACTAGAAGTAGAATTTGTTCTTGGATGGAAAATGAAATATTTATAGCAATGCAGAACATGATTATAATCACTGAAGAAATGATGTTCCCCCTTTTCCCGCCCACTACCAGCCCTAATCCCATCAGAGACTCACTGGCATAGGAAGATCATAGTGTTTATAGATAATATGTCGAATACAATGAGTCTTCTCTATCTTATTCATAGACAAGGCAAATAGCATTATCAAGTGTTGGCTTCTCCTTCATCAAAGTCGTAGTTGAGCTTTATGACTGTGCTGATAAAATCGCCAAGTTCTACAAAATCAGCAGTGACAATGTTGATGCCACTTTCTCCTGGTTTCTGCGTGCGGACCCACTGCATCATGGCAGGAAGAGCTCTGAGGAAGAAAAGAAGAAGAGATGTCACAGTGGCAAGTTCTATAATTTTTAAGCTTTTAATTTTTTTCTAATTTACTAAAATATGTCTCCCAAACCTAAGTGCAGATGACAGGAAATGGTTAAATGTATAATGGTGAATTCTTAGCCTTTGAAGCTGCTCTGCTGGAGGAGAGAAAACCTTCATTTTTGGAGATTTTTAGATACTATGATAGTTTATCATGAAGGTTTTCCTCTAAGAAAGCAACATTTTTGTTTTTGTATTCTAGGTTGGCTCTGCAAACTTATGGGATGGTAAATTTGGAGGAGAACACATACAATTTAAGGAAACATTTACTATAAACCCATTATTTTCAGTAAATGTGCTATGATGCTATCAATATACAAACCAGCAAACATCTCCAATTTCAAGAAGTTTGCAATTTGCTGCCAGGTGAATAGACAAGAAAGTTGAAATATAGTAAAGTCAGTGTTCTTCCTTTCAAATTCATATCCAAGTGCTCCTACTAAGTTCCAGTCCTGATTTAGGCATTTGGAACATTTAAAAGAATAAAACAGAAAAATATCTTCTCCTAGGGCTGGGATTATAGCTCAGTGGCATATATATATATATATATAATATTATATTATATTATATATATATAATATTATATATATATAATATAATATATTATATATAATCCTCTCAGAAGAGTGGATAGAACTGGAGATCATTATATTAAGTGAAATGTTAAGTCAGATACAGAAAATGAATATTACATGTTTTCTCTTGAATGAAATAATCTTGAAAATTATTTTTAAAATTCAAAGATAAATATGATATAAAAGTAGATGAGAAATTGTTTAGAGACTATTATTAGAAAAGAAGAGGGGCCTGGAGCAGGAGAGAAAAGAGGAAAATGGGTCTTAGGGGAGGAATGATGAGAGTATATTACATACATGTATGAATATGCCAAACTGAAACCCACCAATTCTTCAGAACTAATATGCATTAATAAAACTAGAATAATTTAATAGAACTCATTGATAAGGGCATATTTGTGGCAAGGAAAAGAAACTGTGTCATATGGATATCTAGGGAAAGCATCCGAGCAGCTACCCAAACTCTAAAGGGGCAGTGTGTCTAGGCCTAGAGAAAGAAACTGAAGAGTAGTCAAAGATGAAGTGAGAGAGAGAATGAGAAACAGGAGGGTTCCTGTAGGGCACGGTAGGCTTGCTCTCATAAAATATGAGGCTTTTAGAGAAAGCAGACAAGAGCTGTGCCTCAACTTTCACTATAAAAGCTCATTTGTTCCAATGAAAAGATAGAAGAGACTCGTCTGGAACCTGGGAAGTCAGGGAAAATGTCCCAGAGGGATGCTCTCTGAGTTGAATGGGAATGGATTAGGAAGCTCGGCTAGATAAAGTGAGGATGGGGAATGAAAGATGATGCATTTTCAGGCACAGAAAATGTAACTATTTCATTCATTGACAGAACCACTGTCAGCAGTGGGGAATGCAAACAGTGGTGTTCATAATGATGCATAGTATTTTGTGACAGTACACTGGTGGGAAACCTACTAAAATTTGAGTTGGGCAGGAATTGAAGTTTTCATGACAAGAGCATAAATAAACCGAGGCCAGAGATACGATAGTGTATTTACAAGATGAGATGAAAACACATGTGAACACTAAGTCTTGGAAGATGTGAAGGATCAGGAATGTTAACAGATGAAGAGCATGACAGAACGATGAGCTCAAGGACCTTCAAGAAGTTATACAACACTGAGCAAGTTTGAAAAGTTGGAGAGAAGAAAGAACTGGATGGTAGAGGGCCCTGAGAAGTGTACAGCAACTGATTGCTGTTAACCAGGACAAAATTATAATTGAGTTATAACTGAGAAAGGAGACTTGTCTTTGGTATAGGTATAAATAAGAGGGCACAAATCCAGGGTCAAGAATAACAGAAGGGTTAATGTAATTAGTAGGAGAGAAAATACAGAGCACACAAATAAAAAACAGGGAGTCAACTTGTGACTTTGTCAGATTAAAGTATATTATGGAAAGAAATCCCTAAGATTCCGCCCTTAAAATCTAGCATTAGTAAGATAATTCTATAAAATTGTGAGGTACAAAAATCAATGTAGAAATCTAATAGTGTCGATACATGTTGATAACAAATTATCTGAAAGAAGAAAGCAAATATCTTGACTGTACTTTAGTGCATAGTGATAGACATGGGTCTAATTTCAGTTTTCATGTGGAAGCCAATTTTTTTCAGCACCATTTTTTAATATGTGTGCATGTGTGTGTGTGTGTGTGTGTGTGTGTGTGTGTGTGTTCAGACTCTCACTCCACAGCTTGGACTCACACTAATCTTTCTATTTGCAGCCTTCCTAGCGCTAGGATTACAGGTGTGCACCAACACACCTGGACTCCATCACCAGTTCAGCATACCTTGGTATGTGGTGCCAGCGATGAACTCTGACAGCTGTGCTTGCCTCAGCAAGTGCTTAGTCTGCTAAGCTATCTTGCAGGCCCTCCAGCACCGTTTATTAAAGAGACTGTGTTTCTTCCGTGTTTGGCTTCTTTGTCAGAGATAAGGTGGCTGAGTGTGTTTGTACTTGTGTCTTCTAATATGTCCCATTGATCCTTGGGTCTGTCTTTTTTGCCAGTACCATGCTGATTTTCTCAAGGTAGCTTTGGAGTATAATTTTAAGTTGGGAATTATGATGGCTCCTGCCTTTGCTTTGTTGTTCAGATTTGCTTCGCTCTTCTAGGTTTCTTCTGCTTCCAAATGAATTTTAGAAATATTTCCTCTAGATATGTGAAGTATACTAATGGTATTTTAATCAGGATTGCATTGAATCTGTACAACAATTTTGGGAGTACAATTACTTTCATAATATTGGTCATTGCTATCCATGAGCAAGGAATATCTTTTCATTTTCTCAAATCCTATTTGATCTCAGTCAAAATGTATCAAATATTTAAATATTAAAACAGAAATATTAAATTTACTACAAAAAAAGCAAGAAGAAATCTTGAAGACATAGGGTAGGCAGAGGGTTCAGGAACAAAAGCCAAACTGCATAGGGAATACTTCACAGAATCAACAACTAGAATCCTTTTGAAAAGTTTCTGCATGTCAAAAGAAATCATCAGAGGGAAAAAAAGCAAATGAATTGGGGAAAACAATTAGCCAACTGTCCCTCAGACAAAGAACTTCTACCTAGAACATACAATTTTTTTAAAGAAGTCAGGCCCCCGAAATTCAAAGACCCAATCCAAAAATGGGCATCTGGGATGAACACACACGTCTCAAAGAAAGAAATAGAAATGCAAATAAATATATGAAAAAAATGTTCAACAGCCCTGTTCATTCAAGAAACGCAAATTAATTATCATTAGTATTATTTTTATTTTTTATGCTTTTGCAGAAACAGAGATTGAACCCGGGCCCTGCACTTGCCAGGGAAACACTTTTTCTACTGAGCCATCTCCCCAGCCCCAAGAAATGCAAATTAAAACAAGACTGAAATTCTATCTCACCTGGAAATAATGGCTATCATCAAGAAGTCAATCAATAAATGCTGGAGGCTCTATGGGGAAAAAGGAACTCTTCTCTACTGTTGATGGCCATGTAAATGGTAAAACCACTATCAAAATCTAGGTGAAGATTTCTCAAAAAAACCTAGGATTAGAGGTCTCTTTCAACCCAGCTATCCCCCTCCTGGATATTTTTCCAGAAGAACTGAAAACATCACACCACAGTGACATATGTGCACCCATATTTATAGCAGTGTAATTTGTCATAGGTAGGTCTTAGAAACAACCCAAATGTCGATCAAGTGAGAAATGGATATAAAAAGATGTGATATTTTTATACAATGGAGTATTACACAGCAATAAAAAGATAAACTAAAACAGAGATAAACTTGAGGCATTTATAGCTAAGTGGATGCAATTAGAGACCACACTCGTAAGTGAAATAAGTCAGAACTGCATGTGTAAATACTATATGCTCTCCCTAGATTAATGAGTAAAAAAATCTTAAAAGTAAAACAAATACTGTGAAAGCGGAAGAAATTGTTCAAAAGGAGGAACAACTGAGATAGGAGAAAGGAGAAAAGAAAGAAGGAAGGAAGGGAAAAAGAAATATATGTGTACATGCACAGGGTAGTGTGATACTTGTGCTGCTGATTTCTGCTGTTCTAGTAAAAGGAGCAGTTGATTATTTTTTTCTCTCCTTTTTAATTTGACTGTAATTCTTTTTGACAAATTTTACATGCTTGTATCTGGTAATCTGGACAAATAATTTGTTGTTCTACATTTTTAAAATTATTTCATTTTTAAGTGAGTACAAAATAGTATTAAAACAGAAAAATTACAAATGAAACAGACTTTTACTAAACAAAATATGAATATCACAGCGTTCATTGCAATGCAAGTGTTGTCTTCTTGTTCATATTATCAGATATATGTTTGCAAAATTGGACAAAAGAAAGAAATGCATAGCAAATTAAGAAGAGTAAAAGGACAAAGAAGTGAAAATAGCAATTAAAACAAACTATTCATCAATTGCTCCTTTGCATAGACCAGCAGAATCCTACAGTACAGTTGGCCAAGTCAATCTGCTTATGTGCACCAATGCATCTCTCTCCCACACTCCCTCCTCAGCCTTTCTCCTCACTCAGTAATTCCTTCTTTTTGAACAGCTGAACAGATAATTCAATTTTTTTTTTTTTTTTGCGGAACCAGGGATTGAACTCAGGCCCTTGTGCTTGCCAGGGAAGTGTTTATTCCACTGAGCCATCTCCCCAGCTCAGAAAAGATAATTTGAAGACAACAATATACATGTAACAACCATTGTTGAATTCCTATAATTTTTTAAGTATAGTTCTGTATTGTTTCTAATTTTTGTACTACTCTTTATTCTCTTTAAAAAGAAAAAAAGATAAATAAGAAAAAAAAAAAACTGAACCAATTTCCGTTAGCTACAAAAATACTTTGGAATGAATTTATCCACAAATGTGAGTCTTTGTTTATGACATAACCAAGAGACATTACCTGACACCAGTATTAAATGAAAGAAAGAAGACAACCTAAGTGTCCACTTCTGGGTGAATGAATAAAGAAAATGCATTGCATATGCACAGTGGAATATAACTCAGTCACTAAAAGCATAAAATTCTGTTATTTAGAACCATATGGATGGAACTAGAGATCATTTAAGTTGAATAATGCAGGAACAGAAGGACAAGATCTGTATGTTTTCACTTATATATGGAAATGAAAAACATTGGCCTCATAGAAATTGAAAGTAAATGCTGGTTACTGTAGAGTGGGAATGACACAGACGCTGAGCAGATGGGGAAAGGTTGGTCAACAGTTACTAAATTATACTTAGATAGTAGCAGTAATTTCTGATGCATGATTGCATATCTCTTTAAAAATATACTGAACACTTCCTGAAAAGTAAAAGAGGGGATCTTTGTTTTTATCAGGAGATAATAAATATTTGATGATTAGATACTGGCCCTGATTTGAACATTGCATGATGTATATGGATAGTAAGACATCACTTGATAATATGTAAATGTGTACAATTTTTATGTATCAATTTAAAAAAATAAGTAGGGGGCTACTGAAGCAATCCAGAATGGAGATGATGGTGATTTGAACTGCAATAGCAGGAGTGGATGTATGTTAATGGACAGAGATGAAAAAATGAAATCTATTGTGAGACTGGATATAGATGGATAGTGGAAGAGTGGCAATGTACTATGCATAGCTTTTAATAAAAATAGAAGTCTTGGAAAGATAGGAGTGATGGCTTTCCAGTGGAAGTGTTCAACTTAGTGTGAGAATGTGATTTAGAGGCAACTTTGGAGCATGCAAGCTGAGATCTCAAGAGGAAGTTAACTAATGGTCTAATTGTCAAGGGCAGAAAGGTGGTGAGTAGCAGTCATAAACAGGAAAAAAGATGGTGGAGAAGATAATCTGGAAAGATTTTGTGGAGGCAGAAGGGAAAATCTGAATGGCAGTAATACATAAGAGTGGGGCAGAAAAGTAGGTCCAAAAACGTGAGAAATAGGAAATTCAGGAGCATATATAGTCACAAAAATCAAGAAAAGAGCAACAATTCAAGTTGAATGGCATTGAAGAACAGAATTCAGTACATTACATGTATATTTTTCCTGGATATCAGAAAGAGTTCTAGAGGGGCTGGCGTGATAGCTCACTGGGTTAAGCTCCTGCCTAACAAGCGCAAGGTCTGGATTTGATCCGTGGTACCATCTGCCTCGCCACCCCAGAACCCCAGGCACACTTGCTGGCCACTGAAACCAGGCATGAGGGCGCACATCTGTAATTGCAGCTCTAGGGAGGCTGGGACAGGAGAATCACTAGACTCCAAATTGTGTAGTGAAACCTTGTACCAAACAAATAAATAAAAGATTAAAAATACATTTAGAAAAATAAAGAGTCCTATAGAAACTCAATGTGTCTGACCAAAACTGTATCAACTGCAGTTGGACTAAGCTAATCTTAACACTAATACTTTAAGCATTCTGATTCATATTTCTCAGCATTCACATACATTTTCCTGATAGCTAGAGATAATACAATAGAGTCTGAGAGTGCAGTGTGGATCTAAAAGGCTTAGTGACGTCAGAAAACACCCTGGCAGGTGGGGTGATTTGGTTTTTCCAGAAATAGCAGTAGGAGAAAATCCTACCTTAAATGAAAAACCTCTACCCTGGAGTACACATAGAGCACATACAAGTTCATCAGAGAGCCAGATGTTGAAGCAATGCGTGTGCACGACCACTCACATGTGGATTCTATTGCTTTCTCTTTGCCTGCCAGAGCAGAACTAGCTCTGTTGAATTTGCAACATTAGTTTGTGTTTCAGAAAAGCCTGAGAAGAACCTCTGTTTTGTGACATGCAGTGTGCCTTGAGTTGAGAGAGACAACAGATAAAACTGATTGTGAGACCTGTATGAATCTGCATTGACCATAACTGAGTATTGTTCACTAGGTCTCTTGAGTATTGGGTCGATGGAATTCTTAGAGCTATGAAATCTCTGCCTTAGAACCATGACAATCCTGGAAACAGCTCTGAAATTAACATTCCTCAGCTCAAATTGAGAACAATTACTTGTTATTCCCATAGAGATTAAGAGGACACAACATGCTCTTTTCTGTCTTTTTCTAGAAAATAGATTGCTTTGAGGATTGATGGAACATTCGTTTGAAATGGTTTGAAGTCCATAGATCAAATGTGAGAATTACACTTAAAATACCAAGGCTAGGTGTGGTGATGCAGCCTATAATCTCAGGACTTGGGAGGCTGAGGCAAGAAGAATGCTATGATTTCGAGGCCAGCCTAAACTGCATAGCAGCATAGCAAAACCCTGTCTCAAATATCTCATGAGGATATTTCTGTTTTCTTTCAGACATACTTTCCTAGAGTCTGTATGATACCAAAGACAAATCATGCAGTTATGCCCAGTTAATTGCCAAATACTTGGTGTTAGGTAGACTTATATTAAACAAAAACAAAGTGTCATTATTTTGGATCAAATTTAGCAAGTGCCACTGAACATTTATTTGGAGTAGCAATTTCATTATTGTTGCCTAATGAACCTTTTAAAGTATTTTTTCCATCTATCACCTTCTCCTCCTTTATATCATTTTAATACCACAGGTGTATTGTGTATTGCTTATTTGTTTCATTTATACAGTATATGCTTATATTTTTGTGTATCTATTACACGTTATATAACATCTACATCTACATATCTGTATCTGTATCTGTATCTATATCTATACACTTGCTTCCCAAGAATTAGTTTTGTTCCTTTGAGGACAGTATTGTCACTAAGTGTGTATAATATACCAGTAATCAGCAAGTTCCTAATTATACTTCATAGATAATTAGAATGAACAGAGAAGTTTGTTCTGATTTTCTAACTTGTAACATTTTTAAGGTGTGAGTCTGTTTTAGTAGATGAGAGCGGCTATAACACACCACATGAGCTGAGAAGGCCTATGAGCAATAGAAATTCATTTCCCACAGCTTTGGGGAATGGCAAGTCCCGGACCATGATGCTGGAAGGTTCAGGGGCTGGCGCTGACATTTTGTCACTATGTCTTCACATAAAAAAGGCACCCACAGCCCCTGGCCGCTTCCATGGGGCCCCAATCTGTCACGATATGCTCTCTTGATTTCATCAATTCCCAAGGTTTTCATCCATTAATTTTCTTTTCTCTTTATTTTTAATGTGTCTGGTTCAGGGTCTCACTGTGCGGCTCAAACTTGTAATGATCCTCCTGTTTTCAGCCTCCTCAACACTGGGATTACAGCATGCGGCACCACACCTGGACTCAGTTATTGGCTCATCGTGCCCCATGGTAGAGCCAGTGTCATCTATTAATTTTCAACCCTGAGTGATAAAATTTGAAATATGAATATTTGGTGGGGAGCAAGAGTTCAAACCATAGAAAAGAACAACTGGCTAAACTTTGCTTTAAAAATTATCTCCAAGCACAGTGACACATGCTGTTCATCATAGCACCAAGGGAGCTTGAGACAGGAGAATCTCTTTTGAGTCCTACCTATGCCATCAACTTAGTGAGAACTGGTCTTGAATTGAAAGTTGGAAAGGGTGAGATATGCAGCCGAGTGGTGAGCACTTCTGGGTTTGATCTCCAGAACTAAAACAGCAACAAAAATTTATCATTCTATCCATCTGTTCATCCACCCAATAAAGATGTGCTGCAGGCATGTGGGGGACTGTGCACGCAGTCGTAGCTCTCTTATGCAGCCCAGAGGTTGGACTGCCTTCATCTCCCTTGGAAACATGCCACAGCTTTCCCCCTGACTCCATTTTGTGCTTTTTTCTGCAAAATAGTCAGAATAATCTCCCTTAAAAGCATCTGATCATTATTTTTTTCTGTGTGAACTCGCATAAAGTTTTCTCCATTTTACCAGGAACCCAACTCAGTAATGGTGTATGACTGTCCAGCCTCTCTCTCATCAGCTGCCACAAACACCTTTCAATGTCATTTATTGTTCCTTCATACCTAGTAGTCTTGTGCCTCTGAAGTTTTTCTATATGTTTTCCTTTATATGAAATGCTTTCTTTCCTTCAGTACTCTTTTCGGGCTAATTTTTATTTCACCTTGAAGATTTAATTCAAGCAGTAGCACAACCCCTATCATTCAAATTTAGTTAAAAACGATTTTTTCCTTATATTTTATGTTTGTTAAGCACAGTTCCATGATTGGACATAGCAGATCACATTTACTTATGCATTCTTACTAGTCTGTATGCTTTTCAACAAATAAAATTATGTCATAGCCATCAATATTGTGTCTCAGATATACATATGACAATCTCTGGAGCTTAAAAAGAAAAGAGCACACATGTCAAATTCAAACTAACTGTGGCAGTATAATATGTCTCAGTGGACAGGGGCATGGATTCTGTGACAGCACAGAAGTAATTCAGCTACTCAGGAGAAATTAAGGAGGAATTTAAGGAACACTTAAAGAAACAAGGGCCATTTGAACTTGGTTATGACTAGACAATTTTTAGATGAGAGAGAAGTAAGGTATTCTGAAAAAGGAGCAACATCTGCTAAAGTACCTGGGCAAGAAATAGATGACACAATGAGAAGGAACGAGAGGCCCAGAGAGGAGAGAATGTGGAAGTTTGGGGAGGCTGGCTGGGTGTAGAGGAAACAGGAAAAGGGTTTAGGGAGACTGTTAAGGGTCTCCTTTTATGCTCATGGGGCCTGAGCTTCATTTTATATTTAATTATAGGCTGGCCAGTGATTGTGTCCAACTGAATCAATTTTAGTGATTTCCTCATACAAAGAAGAACCTAATACTAATTCTACCCACAACCTCTGACATAATGACCCTGAAACTTCTGTTCTGTTCACATCTAAATAAGGGGTTTCTTGTCTCCCTTTGAAACTTCTTACTTGGTTCACTGAGAAAACAAGAAAAATCTTCATGCCTTCATGTTGCTACTTCCTTTCTTTATACTTCTTTTCTGGTGGGGGAAATCTGAACAGCACAGAAAAACACTTCTGTAAGTAGATTTATATTATCTGAAGAGATTGCTAAATTCCTTTTGAGTTTGTATAGTAATATTTAATGCACGATTACAGAATTATCCACTTATCATAGAAATTTACGATTAGACAAGCTCTGTCATGTTGACTTATAAATCCTGTCCCTTATAGCATCTTATTTTATTAAAGCTATATGTATAAAATAAATTTATGCTGTGTACATGTAAACCTTCACCCAACTGAGCTAAGGAGCATCATGTCAAGACAAGTAAATTACAACAAAAAAGATAGCACTACTGTCAGTTTTTTTGTTTTTTTTTTTTTTTTTTTTGCGGTGCTGGGGATTGAACTCAGGACCTTGTACTTGCCAGACAAGCACTTATTCTACTGAGCTCTTCCCCCAGCCCAGAAGTTTAGAAGCATTTTTTTGGCCCTACTCAGGATGCCTTAAGGGCAGGTCTGGTAAGGCATGAGGATCTGGGGATCAAACTACAGAATTCTGAGACTGACTGCTTTGCTTTACTTAAACAACTGAGCTAATGGGCAGGCCCCCACTACTGCCAATTCTGAAGTAAGACTTCATGCATTTTCATCTCAGGTCTGTCATATATTATCAGAAGCAAGTAATTTTTTCCTTAAGCCTCAGCTTCATTGTCTATAAAATGGGCATAATAATGACGATTAGATGAGAAATGTAAAGTGCTTGAAAGAGTGCTTTCTCTCCGTAAAGGTGTTGGATCAAATATCCACTGAGGAAGAACCTTTCTCTCCTCTGGAGGTTGCAGTGTCTCACTGAAGATGGGGACCAGCCACAAGGCAGGGCACAGTTGGGAGGTGGAAGTGAACCTGAGAGGCTTCCTTTAGATTTGTGTAGACAGAAATGAGGAGAATCATGGGCTGTAGGTATCACACAAGGCTGGACCGGAGGCTTTCAGCAAATATGTTGGGAAAATTTATTTTCTATTTTGAAGCCTTGAAGTCCTCCAGAGTGTGGCACTCTAGATTGCAGGTTTCAGAAACCAGGAAATACCCTTCCAAGGAACCAAGAGAAAGGGAGGAATGTAGGAACCAGGGTTTTCCCTGTTGTTGCTGTTTTTCAATCTTCCTTCCTTCCTTCCTTCCTTCCTTCCTTCCTTCCTTCCTTCCTTCCTTCCTTCCTTCCTTTCTTCTTTCTTCCCTCCTCCCTCCCTCCTTCTTTCCTTCTTTCCTTCTTTCCTTCTTTTCATCCTTCCTTTCATCCTTCCTTCCTTCCTTCCTTCCTTCCTTCCTTCCTTCCTTCCTTCCTTCCTTCCTTCCTTCCTGTGGTACAGCATCTTGCTATGCAGCTCAGACTTGTAGTGATCCTC
>PVKA01018264.1:0-42500 GCA_004027165.1 Ctenomys sociabilis
GTTAGTAGGACAGTTAAAATAATTAATACATTGCATATTGTTGTCTTCATAGTAGTTATTCATAATATGAGATGCAAATGTGGTATCCTATCTAAACACTATTAGTACAAATCTTTCTTCTCATTGAATTAAGAGAAAGTAACTATATATCTATCCTATTTTGAATACACAGATACAAAATGGTCTTTCATTTATATCTTCTTTTTTGTTTAGTTTTGTTAAGACATGGGTATTCCATTGTCAATTTAAATACTGTAGGTACATAAATTCAGCAAAATAATCCAATATAGTCCAGTAACCCATAGTAGTAGTGAGTTATCCATAGGATTGGCAATGTCAGAAGTTGTTGACTTGAACCTTTTATAGCTCAGCATATTAATGTGGCTTTACTTTTTATACCTCGTTTTTATAGTTTTTATAGTTTTTCTGCTGGATGCTTAAGAACAAGATAAAGTGAGACCTATATAACAGGACATGTAACTTCTGTATTGGACAAGGACAGTCAATTCCCCTCAGGATTTACCCTGAAAACCTGTACTGCATTTTGTAGATCCTTTGTCAGTGTCAGCCATGTGGATGAGTCATGGCCATTCCTTGACCAATTTGCTGTCTGTGAAAGCCTGAGAGAATGTTCTCTCTCCATGTGACTCTCCTTAGGAATGCTTTCTACTGTCAATCACTTTCCTCTGTGGCCCCTTAATCTCCTTGATTAGAAAACCTGAGATACAACTGAGTTATAGGATGTTACAGAACAGGTTCTCTTATGTCCTGAATCCTCACTGATCTTGAAAGGCTAGGGAGAAAATGTTGGCTCTCCTTGCAGCCCTACTTTTGAGTATGAAAACTTAGTTTATTAACCCCCCAGAGGAGTAGCTTAATAATATTATTACCCTATAACATAGGCTTTTTCGTTTAACTGCACTGTGTGAATATCAAACATCTTAGACATAAAATGGAATAGGTTTTTTCCGTGAAGTATTTTTTTCTATCAAGTGTTGACATGTTAAACTTGAAATACCTACAGAATGTAAAGAAAAAAATATTTTAAAAAATAGGAATAAACAATTACATATTTTACACAGAAATTTAGAAATCTAACCATATACAGATTGTAGCAGGACAGTCCTATGACATTTGTTTTTGTCTCTTGTTTTCATTTATTACCCTTTTATGGTATCTAATGCATTTGTATTTTAGACCCTAAGAGCAAACATTATGACTGTATAGCTAAGCAAATATTAGATTGGGAATTTTTGTTCAATTAGTTCCCCTAAGTTCTGTTTGATCACCTCCCCTTTTCTACTTATAGTCTTCCAGGTCCACTAGTTCACCCTAATTACCTGTTGCCCCCTCTCTTAATCAAGAGAGAAAGAGAGAGGATGCTCTTGTAGATCTGGGTCTAGTAATACATCCTCCTAATTTAATGCCTTTTATCTGCTTCTATTTCCTGATTGGTTTTGCTAAGACTTCCACTACTAGCTTAAATAAGAGTGGTGAAAGTAGGCATCTTCTTCTTGACCTTAGTACAGAAAATGCTGAGGTTGAGCTCAACTGCCTATGTTGGAGGTTAATAATAAGAAGCTTCTCTTCTGAAGGGCTAAGAACCTAAGTTTGCAGACCAAAAAGTCAAGAAAAAGAAGGTCTGAAAGGAAAGCCAACAGGTTGGCCCTAACCTTTCAAGGTCAGTGAAGACTCAGGACATAGGAGAACCCATAGTGTAACTACATGTAACTCAGTTGTGTTCCAACTTTTCTGATCAAGGAGGTTATGGGGCCACAGAGGAATATGATCAGTGACACAGTGTGCCTAAGGAGAGTCACATGGAGAGAAAAGGTTTTCACAAAAAGCAAGTTGGTCAAGCAATGGCTGTGATTCATCCACATGGCTGACACTGACAAAGGATCTACAAAATGAGGTACAGGTTTTCAGGACAAATCCTGAGGGGACTTGACTGACCTTATCAGATTCAAAAGGTACATTTCTTGTTATATAGGTCTTGCTGTTTTTTTAACTCAGGCCCTTGCGCTTGCCAGGGAAGTCCTTATTCCACTGAGCCATCTCCCCATCCCCTTAGGTCTTGATTTATCTTAGTCTTAACCATCCAGCAGAAAAGTATAAAAATGAGGTATAAAAAGTAAAGCTATATTGATATCCTGAGTTGTAAAAGGCTCAAGTCAACAACTTCTGATCTTGCCAGACTTACAGAAAACCCACTACTATTATGTACTACTGGACTATATTGGAATATTTTTCGTGAATTCACATACCTACAATATTTAAATAACAATGGAATACCCTTCTTCAACAAAACTAAACAAAACAAATGAGTACAAATGAATGACCATTTGCAACTATATGTTCAAAATAGGATACATATGCAGCTGCATTCTCTTAATTCAATGAATAAAATGATTTGTTCTAATAGTGTTTGTGGATAGGATATCATGTCTGCATCTTGCACAATGAATAACCACTAAGACAACAATATGTAATGTATTAATTATTGAAACTGTCCTACTAATCAGTTTTAAAACTGTCCCATTGCTATTTGTTTCTCAATAAAATTATTTAAAGAAAGAAAATATTTTCAACTTTGATATATTCACTATGATAACTGACTATGGTTTTTTTGACATATAGCCATTATTGTTATGTGGTGTATTCCCTGTACCTATTTTGTTAACCTTTCTTCATTAAAGGATGTTGAATCTTATTAAATGTTTTAACTGCATTTACTGAACTTATTATATTGTTTTGTCCTTTATTTTATTGCTTTTATTGTTTTGTTACTTTTATTGGTTTGCTCATGTTGAAAGGTCCTGGTGTCCTTTGAGTGACTATTAGTTGAACATGCATATGATTTTTTGATATGATGTTGAGTTTAATTTACTAATTTTCAAATACTTTTTGCATCTGTATTCATCAAGAATGTAGATCTGTGGCTTTCTTTTTGTCATACTCTTGTTTGGTTGTGGTGTCAGGGTAATTCAGATCACATAAAAATGTCTGTCAGATTTTCTTAGATTCAAGTGTTTGGCACAGTCTAAGATTTAGAATGAGTTCTTTAGGTATTTTGTAGAGATCAGCAGTAAGGTCATCATCTTGTGTTGGTAGTTTTTAGATGAGATATTTTAATTATTCTTTCTGTCTCATTACTCATTATTGGTCTGCTTAGGTTTTCTGTTTCCTCTTGATTCAATTTTGAGAGACTGTGTTCATAAGTTTATGTTTCTTATTGATTTTCCTGGTTTTAAGCATATATGGTCATAGACTTTTATTACGATCCTTTGTATCAGTTGTAACAGCTCCTGTTTCATGTCTTACTTTATTTATTTTTAGTTTTTCTTGGTTAGTCTAAGTAAATGTTTGTGTAGCCTTCCCAAAAATTTTTGTTTCATTGATCTTTTATATTTTTCTTAATTTCATTCTGGTATGATTTTTATTATTTATGGCCTTCTAATTTCAGGTGTGACTTGTTCTTATTTCTATCTTTGAGGTACTTCATTGAATTAGTAGAGATGTTCCATTTTGTGATGGTTGCATTTATTGTTTTAAACTTTCCTTTCAGTACTGCTTTTGCTGAACCCAAGAGATTTAAATATGTTGTGTCTTCATTTACATTTCTTTCTAGAAACTTTGTATCTGTTTTTCAAATATTTATTGGTTATATGGGAAAAATGTTATTTAATGTACCTAGTTGTTCATACTTTCCATTCTTATTCTTCTTATGGTTGAGCTTGTCTTCAAGGATACATGAAATTACTTCATTATATAACTATATTGAGGATTTGAGGCCTACATGTGGTGTATACTGAAGAAGATTCTACAAGCTCATGAAAAACATGAATTACACTGGTCTCTGATACAATGTTCTATAAATTTTTATCCGGTACTTTTAGAATGTTTTCCTACCTTTTCAACATAGTTCAACTCAAATATTTCTTTCTCGATTTCTAGAATTGATAATGTTTTTGACATGGAAAGTGGGGTTTTCAAGTCTCAAATTATTACTGTATTCCTGTTGCATCTACACAACCAGGAGGATCTTGGAAGGTGATGACAGTAGATTAAAGAAAAAACATGACATATAGAAAAAAAAGTGGGAGTGGTACCTGACTTCTTTGATGGATAATCAGGAACAACCCAGCTCAGTCTACAAGTTTATTTATGCACAGTCAAAAGGGAGGATGTACTTGAAGGGAGACGAAACTGTAAGGTCTTAGTATTTTGCTGGGAACACTGAAAGCAAAACCTCTCAGAGAGTTCTGTGTTGTACTTAACAGGAAAAATCCCCAAGGCCAGACACCTAATGACATACTACTGAGCTAGAGGTTAACTTTTTTACATGATGAGTCTTCTAGCAACCTGTATCCCCAGAATGACTTTTATCTTGACCCAAAATCCTACTCTCATGGCTTACCTCTGATATTGTATGTCCTGGGTGCTGGCCTTGCTCTAACCTTGAATGTGCAGTTGGTCTCCAGCTCAGCCACTCTCCAAAATATTATATACTCTCTCTCTCTCTCTCTCTCTCTCTCTCTCTCTCTCTCATCTATCTATCTATTTATCTATCTATCTATCATCTATCTATCATCTATCTATATATCTCTCTCTGCCTCCACTTTAGATCTAACCATAATTGCTTATGTGCTTTATCCGAGTATCTAAGCTATATGTGCTCACTTTCAGTTTCCAGTCATGTGACATATCTTCGTAGCCATTCACTTTCTGGCAACATATTGTTTGGCCTTGTCTTTATGTCCAACCAATCTATATATTTTGGTTGCTGATTTTAATTTACTTTCAAGATTGATTATTGATAGGTATGCATTTCCTATTATGATTTCTTTGGCTTGTCTTGTAATTTTTAATTCCTTCCTATCTGTTATTTGTGTATTTCTTCTTTTACTGAGTTGTTTATATGCATGTCTTCTCTTGATAGAGATTGTCATCCTTTTATTTATTTTTTTTTTTGTATTTTAAGTTCCTGCTATGTAATTCTGCTAGCCTTTAAATTTACTTTGTAGCCCAGGCTGGTCTGAAACTCATGGCAATCCTCCTCCTTCAGCTTCCTAAGTGTTAGATTACAAGTGTAGACATTGTTCTGTTTCTTATGTAGGACTCTTTCCAGTACTTCTCTTACAGCTCATCTAATGATGATGAATTCTCTCAGGATCTGTTCATGTAGGAATGACATTTTCTTCATTCTGAGGGCTAATTTTATTGGGTGTAGTATTCTTATAAGATACCATTTTTTTTCTGTTACTTTTAATATCATAATTTCTGCTTGTAAAGTATTGATTGAGAAACATGCTGTAAAAATAATAGGCATTCTCTGATATGTGTCTTTCTAAAAAAGATTTATGTATTTATATATGTATATATTTATGTATTCATTCATTCATTCATTTGGTACAGGTTCTTGTGATACAGCTCAGACTCAGAGTGATCTTCCCGTCTCTGCCTCCACAGTTCTGGGATTACAGGCGTGTGCCACCACATCTGGTTTTGGTGGTTAGCTCAGTGTGGGATTGGCAGAGCACGCAGTACCTGGGATTGAACCCTGGTCTTTGAGCTTGCCAGGCGGGCACTTAAACTGGTGAGCTATTTCCCCAGCCCTATATGTTTCTTTATGGATGCTTTTTGTCTTCTTTTCTGGATTCTTTTTGTGTTGTACTTTTGACATTTTGAGTATAATATGCCTTAATTCATTTTGATCAGATCTAGTTAGAATTCTTTGAGCTTCTTGGACCTGGCTATCCATATCTTTTTGAATATTTCAATTTTTTTTGGATATTATTGAGATAGAATATCTTTATATAGCCCAGCATTGCCTCAAACTCATGATGATCTCTCTGCCTCAGCCACTGGAATGCTGGGATTACAGATATGTACCACCATTCCCAGCCACAAAATAGGTTTTTAATGCTCATCACCAATCCTCAAATATATTTTCACTTATGCTGCCATGGATCTCATACGCTTTCTTCATTCTTTTAAATTGACCCACTCTCTCTGCCTTTCTCTGTCTGTCTAGCTCTGTCTCTTTCTAAGTCTGTCTCTGTCTCTCTCTCTCAACTAAATTAATTGCAAAATATATGTTCTTGATTTAAAAAAAAAGATTTGTTCTGATTTTTCTACTTTGTGTTTTTTTTTAATTTTATCATTCCAAATTTTTCTCAGCAATGTTACAGATTTGCTATTTTTATACTTTCTATGGTAAATTTCTCATTCATATCTTGAGTTTTTAAATTTGTTTGTAATGTTTATGTGTATTCTTTTGTATCCTTCTGAGTTTCTTTAGGATCATTTATTCTAAATTTTTTCTTCAAGTATTTCATAGCTGTCATTCAAATTCAGATTAATTTCTAAAGGCATTTTGCTTTCTGTTGTTCATTACCAGTGTTATGTCCCTATGTCAATGCCTGTAAAACCCACCTAACATCTACTTCTTCTAGTTTTACAGAGTTTTTTTGTTTTCAAAACAAACATTTTCATTTATACAAGCTATCACATACCACTTGGGTAGATGCTTAGTGATAGAACAGCTTAAATGTATAGTCTCCATTATTTCTTCATCTTTGTTTTCAGGAATGTATATGAATGCCTACACAGTCTAGATTCTAGCGATTCAGGATATAGGTTTCCAAATGTATATGTCTTTATACTGTCAGAAAGTCTAGTTTTGATGGCACTAGGGTTTATACCAGCTGAAACATTCTTGCTGATGAAAATGGGATTAGAGCTATCTTTAAGGTCCTAGAGTAACCACAAATGACACCAGGATTATTTTACCCGTATGAATATGAAGTTTCCCTGTAGATGAAGTGATATCCCCTGACATTATCTTAGTACATGTTTCCATTTCAACTTTTAGTGGTCATATGATTCTGGCTAGTATTTAGGCTTTATTTTCCTCCCATGTATTCATATAGTGACCCAAATTCTTTCGTCAGTGATGACAGAACTGTAAGAGCACAAATCCTACTAAGCAATTAGAATATTTGTCAATGGTTTAATCACTTCTGCTGAAATGTGAACCAAACCAATTGATATGGATGTGACTAACTTCAAGATGAGAGACAGTAAAATCTGTCTCTAGTGAAACTACAAAATCCCATGAGAAAATGCATGAGACAAGCAGGATGTATTGGGACCAAACTTAAATTTACTCTTATTCAAAGAAGTTGTTGACCATGGCCATTTACAGCTCATCTTAATATTATGGCCCCGCAAAGTATACTTCATTTTTATACTTTTCTTTTGGATGGTTAAGACCTGGATAGAGCAAGACTTATATACCAACACATGTACTTTATGTTTCTTATGTGGTCAGTGAAGTCCCCTCAGGGTTTATCTCGTAGTCCTGTACATTATTCTGTAGATCCTTTGTCTGAGTCATCCATGTGGATGAGCCACGGCCAATGCTTGACCTGTTTGCTCTCTGTGAGAGCCTGAGAGAAAGTTTTCTCTCCATGTGACTCTCCCCAGACACACTATAGAACTTCAGTCTCTTTCCTCTGTGGCTCCATAATCTCCTTGTTCAGAAAATTTGGAGCTCAACTGAGATTCATGATGTTGCAGTACAGGTTCTCCTACATCCTGAGTCTTCACTGACCTTGAAAGGTTAGAGCCAAAATGTTGGCTGGCCTTGTGGCTCTTCTATTTCTCCAAATCTGATTTGAATAACTCATTGTTGTTGTGGAATGCTGGACTGTGTTGGATTGTGTAGTTGAATTCAAGCACCTAAGTTAGTTGAATGACAATGGAGTGCCCACCTTTGACAGGTGTAAACAAAAGAAGGGGTATAGAAAGAAAAAATCATGATATGTGTGTATAGACGGTACAGTTGGGATAGATAACGCTGTGCTTCTACATAATCCTATGAGAGGCAAGATTTGCACTAATGGTGGTTGGACAGGATATTATGTCGGCTTCTAGTACTATGGTCATCCAGTAGGAAAATAATTACTGAATTTTTGATATAATTCAGGTATAAAAAATAAACAGCTACACTCTTAATTTACTGATAAGTGGCATTTGCTATAACAATGTCTGTAAGTATAATATCATGTATGCACCTTGTACGATACCAAAACAGCATGAAAACAGTTCGCAATGTGTTAATTTATTGAATCTGTCTTGTTAAGGTGTTGTAAAACTGTCTGATTGATATTTGTACTTCAATAAAATTAAAAATAAATAAAAAAAAATTTACTCCTAGTGGATTAAAGATTGATTCTTGACAAAGCAGTCAAGATATTGCACTGTAGAAAAAAGATACTCATTTTGAACACAGTGATAATGGATAACTCCATTTATTTTAAAGACCATTGCCTGCTGTGGGACAGTTGTGGAGCTCTAAACTGTTGGTCTGTTTATTAATAATTTTAAATTTAGATCTTTTCAAAAGTACACTAGTCCACTTTCCTATGCCCAAATTATGACAAGTAGTAAAGCAACTCAAGAAGTACTTGTTAAACCCTATTATGGTTTTTCAGATTATTTCTAGACCAACATAAACTCTGATGATTGACATCCAACTGCTTTCTGGCAAGTAGATCTGGAAAATTGAAATGACAGAATATTTCAGTTTTGGAAATCAAGTGTTCCTTCAGCAGAAAATCTATAATAATTAAATGTAGACTATATAAGTTTTAAATAAGTTTGGTATAAACTAAATTCTCCATTTCTTCTAATGAAATATTTACATCCATTTAAAATTATACCCTTGTTTTACAGATCAACATTGAAGGAAATAAACCATAAGATTTTATAATTAAGACTAATATAGGACTTAAAATGTTTATTACCTTCAGAATTTTAAAAATCTATTAATACCCTATTGGTTTCAGCATAATGACTCAGCTTTTATACTATGGAAAGGAAAATAAACTTCTTTAGACAAACTTCCTGAGACAAAGCCACATGCCTACTAATTTAAACTGTTTCTTTGAATATTTTTGTTATATTTTATGACATATCCTAAGTCAGTGGAATTGTTATAGTTTGTGTCTAGCTTTCCCCCCAAAGCCTCACATAAGTCATGGGGTGGACTTTTAGTGTTTTATTTTTTAATTTTTTATTCATTTTTATGAATAAAAAAAGAGATAAAATAACAGTGAAACTGTTTTAAAACAGGTTAGTAGGACAGTTACAATAATTAATACATTGCATATTTTTGTCTTCATAGTGGTTATTCAGGCGACAACATTTAGCCATGATATCTTGTCTAAACAATATTAGCACAAAACTTTCTTCTCATTGAACTAAAAAGAAGTAGCTGCATATCTATCCTAAATATCTTGTATATACATATACTTTTTTCACTACAAAAGAGTCCTTTATTTATACCCTCTTTTTTCTTTTGTTTTGTCAGAGATGGGTGTTCCATTATTGTTAGAGAAGCTGTTTTGGAGAAGGCGTTAATGAATCTTTCCATACATGATGCCAGTCCAAATATTGTAGGTATTTGAATTGATTACCTCACAGTCCACTGGAATTATGGGTGTGAGTGCTTCTGGGTTTATGGGTGTGAATACCACATCCAGCCTGAGGAGGATAGCCTGAATGCAAAATAAAGGAGACAGATTTGTTCTCTGTGGCCATTGTTGCCACTATTCCTGCCTTTTTTTCTTGCTCTCTGCTGTTTGTTGGCATCATGAATGCCTGCTTTCTGCCATGTGCCACACTGTCTTGGAGCCAGGTGAGTATGGACTGAAACCTCCACTAACTGTGAGCTAAATAAAGTTTTTCTTCCTTCACTTTGGATCTTAGGTCTTTGTTCCGGCAATGAGAGAAGAGTATCTGAGACAGGAATGGAAATGTAGAAAATGTTTTGTTTCTTTATTAGAGATAATAAAGATCATAGAATATTTATTAAAGTGAATCATTACTAATATAATATATATAAATTTGTTAAACTAAAATGTTTCTTTCTTGAGAGAACAATGTTTGAAGCTTGCAGTTAATGGCCTTTAGATTATTTTACTGGCCTTAAATCATATATGTACTAACCTACTTTTATATGCATAGAGCCTAGTTCATATAAGGATGTCAAAGCAAAAAGAGACATAATCAAATCCCTTTTAGGGTGATGCAACCTGGGGGTTATATGTCTAAAAAAATGCCTTGAGTTGATCTATCCAAGTTACACTACAGAAACTTGGGCACAAAACTGCAGTGCCTCACCAGAAAAAACATGCAGATCATCATATTTCATGGATTAGAAGTCTACGTATTATTCAGCAACTCCCCACCTAAAAGTGCCAATGGCATTTGCTTAAGTAGAAAAACAAATCTAAAATTTATTTATTTATTTTTTTTGGCAGAATTGGGATTGAACTCAGATCTTTGTGCTTGCCAGGGAAGTGCTTTTTCTACTGAGCCATCTTCCCAGCCCCTCTAAAATTTATATGAGATCATAAAAACCATGAATAGCCAAAGTAGTCTTGATCAAAACAGCATGAAGCATTTTACTACCTAGCTTCAAAATATACTTCCAAGCAGTAGTAGTCAAAACAGCATGATTTTGTTTTAAGGTAGATAAATAAAAGAGAACTTAGAAAGCCTAGAATGAAACCCACACAACTACATCATATGATTTTTACAATAAGGTTCTATGACTATAAATAAGATAAAGGTTACTTATTTTAAGAAGTCAAATTTGGGAAATTGGGTATCTACAAGCAGAAGAATTAAACTATACTCATATTTCTCATAAGTTATATAAATCAAGTCAATATGAATGAAGACTTAATTGCAAGACATGAAACTATAAACTACTAAAAGAAAACACAGGAAACAGACCAGAAAATGCCAGACTAGAAGCATGCAAGAATCACAGCTGCTCAAAGAATGTTGCCCAAGCCATAAAGAATGTGGGACTCTGTGAGCAGGAGATAAGGGCACCCCAGGAAAGCATTGGATTGTGGTTTTGAGGAGGTAGTAGACACTTAAAATACAGAAATATTTATATTTTAAAAGATAAGTATTGTAGCTGAAATTAAGCAAGCTGGCATTGAGAAACTGACATCACTGGAGAAGGAAGCTTCTACAACAGGTGTGAAGAAGAAAAACCCACATATTTTTCTGAACGCAGTTTTTGCTAACAGACCGAGATAAAGCCTGAGGAGAAAAGAATACCTGAGTTCACCTACACAAGTAGAAGGAGGAGTGGTTATTCCTGTCATTATCTTGAGACTGAGATAGTGTTCAGTGACCTTCAAAGAAACCCATTATCCTGCATTTGTGGGACAAGCATAGAGGGAATTAAAGAGATGTGCAAAGGGATAGAAAATTAATTAAACCCCTGTACCTCTGTAAGTGGTGCAGGAAAGCAAATGTTCCCCAAGTATTTTTTATTAATTTTATTGAGAAAGAAATAGCAATGAGACAGTTACAAAAAAAGGTTACTAGGACAGTTACAATAATTAATACTGGGGCCAGGGAGATGGCTCAGTGGAATAAGCACTTCCCTGGCAAGCTCAAGGGCTTGAGTTCAATCCCCGGTTCCTCAAAAAAAAAATAATACATTGCATAGTGTTGTCTTCATAGTAGTTATTCGTAGAACAAGATGTTTGTGAGAGAAGGAACTCTAGTCAAGGAAAGTCTTGGAGATAGCCAGGTGGCACCAAACCCATCAAAGAGAAATGCCAAAAAGGAAAGGGGGCAGAAAACCGAATGTAGTGACAGTTTAAACATGAAGATGGGAGGAGAGTTCAGCCATGTGGAATTTCACAGAGGGCAGGAGTGCCACTGGGACAATGAGTACCAAGGTGGAACCTAGCAAAAGTCTGCACAATGGCAGCTTCCCATGTGGACCTGCATTGAGACTGCCCTACTAACCTGTTTTGAAACTCTCATTGTTATTTGTTTCTCATTAAAATTAATGAAAAGGAAAAAAAGAGACTGTATGAGTAAGACACTTAGTGGCCAGCCTGAATATTTATAGCACCCACAATTTTTGGTGTATTGGGAATTGAATCAGTGAGTGCTTGTCACAGGAAGACCAATAACAATAATTATCTTCAATCACTTCACCCTCTAAACATCCATAAAGGACCTCTCTTACTGTGTAAGACATAGGAAAAGAACTCTGGACAAGGGCCAGCCAAAGAGCTCAGTGTGTTAAAGTGCCTGCAAGCAGACATGGGGGCTTCAGTGCCCGTCCCACCCCCAGGGCACTTTGAGTCTGCAAGTGAGACTGTGCATGGTGTCTCATGCATGTAATCCTGTCTTTTGGAGGCTGTAAACAGGTGGATCACTAGGAGCCCAATCTAGTGGTGAGACCCTGAACACCCTCTAGACCCTTTCCAAAAAAAAAAAAAAAAAAAAAAAAAACCTATGGACTTTTAAGTAGGATTTTTTTTTTATACTTTTAGGGAAGGGTCAACAGTGTGTTCAGCGTCTCACTGCTAGATCAGACTCCTACTGATCTGCCTATTTACAGCCTCCCCCAGAGCTGGGATTACAGGTGTGCTCCACCACACCCAATCTCAGTTGTCATCTGGGTGCACCCCAGGGGCAAGGCCAGCATGGCAGGACCAGGGATGGAACCCCTGGCCCCTGAGCTTTATTGGAGGTGCTTTAATCTGCTAAGCTATTTGGCTGGCTCTTGGACATATACAAAGATAGTTACATCCTTCCTTTTAATAAGCGAAAAACGGATATTCCATTCAACCAAACTATTATGTTCTATGTATCTTCTCAAAATAGTTAAAGACAGCCAGGCACGGTGCTGCACTCCTACTATCCAAGCACTTGGGAGGCTGAGACAGGAGGATCACTGTGAGTTGAAGGCCAACCTGGGTGACACAGTGAATTCAAGGCCGGCTTGAATTACTTAGTGAGACACTATCTCAAACAAAAGCCAAAAGAAAGAAAGAACTGAAGATGTAATATTTCACTGATACATGTATATACATGTTAATGCCAGCACAACTCATAATAGCTGTATCTTGAAAGTAGCTATGTTTTCATCAATAGACGATTGTATAAATAATGTATTTATATACAAAGGAATATAACTCTTCCATAAAGAAGGAAAAATGGACATTGAGACAATAATGTTAAGTGAAATAAATCAGACACATAGCTTAGATATCACATAGTTTCTCTTATGTAAGAGACCCAAAGTATAACTAAAGAGCAAAATACTAGATACACAATAGAAAATAGTGAAACAGCTAGTTTACAAAATGGACAAGGACTGAGAGATAAAGGGAGCGTATGGGAAGGGAGGAAAAGTAGAAATAAAAAGAATTCAAAACTGTTACGTACCAAGTCTAATTATTTACTGCAAAAAGGTACTAATCAAAATTAAAATAAGCAAGTCCAAAAATGGATTTCCGGTAATATCTCCAGTCTCAATACTCCTCAGAACATCAGAATTTCTTTTTGGTACTGATGTTGGTAGTTTGACTTTTGTGTTGCAAATGTGTATGTAAGTGTCTGTGAATATTATTCCTTTTTCTTATATACAGTGTGTTACCATGTTCTGTCATATTCTTCAACTCAAAGTGTTTTTCAGAAGGATTTTGGACTTTGTTTTTCTAAATAATTGGATGCAATCTCTGTCTTCTATTGTATTATTTTCTTCGTTTATCTTGTAATGTTCCAATCTCCCCTCATTCCCCGTTCTATTCTTGTATATAAATATTATTATTATGCCTTTTAATTTGTTCATTTACTTTTTTCCTAGGCTATCCTATAGTATCACTCTTCTCCTGAGATAGTGAAATATTTCAGAACTTTAAAAAAATGCTTTAATCTACATGTTTATTTTACTGATAGTTGTTTTTTTCTTGCAAAACACTGATAGAGATTGAACATAGTACTTAGAAGAGATTCAGTGGGAGTCCTCTATCTTTAGACATGCTGATATCTGAGGGAACATAACAAGGTGAAAAATCCTCTCAAAAACAACGTTTACATGACAGAGGTAGGGATATCCAACCCAAATAACCTCCAAAATTTAACAGGAAAGTGCTGTAGAAAAGTCAATACATTACCAAAAATTCAGAACTCCCACAGAACCAATCACATATATAATAAAATAAATAAAAATCTAGCCAAGAAGTTTAAAAATTGTTACAATGATCAATGAGATCAAAGAAGAAACAAAAACATATATAAATAAATCAATTATGAAAACTTATCAGTGAAATAAAAGAAGACAAAAATAAATGACTTTGTGAAATAAGGAAAACAATACAGAATACGAGTTATTACTTTAGTGAAGAGATAGAAGTTTTTGGATAGGTCCAAATAGCATTCTTGAAAATAGTCTTTAATCATTCAAATAAAAATATGCTAATGAAAATCTCAGCTCTAGGCAATAGTAGTCAGAAGAAAAGATATATGGGATTTAAAACAAGTGGATGTACTATAAAATTCAGATAGTATTTATGAAAAAAGAATATAAAACAATGAAAAGTTTATCCCAGAGTTATTTGTAAACTCCAAAACAGTAAATTAAAGACTGATTGGCCTTAAGGAAGGTGTGGGCCTACAGGTTAATGGTATAGAAAATGTAGTCACTGAAATTACAGCAAAACATTTAGCAAATCAAGGCAAAGGGATGGATACTCAGGTACTGAAGGCATTTAGAACCCCAGATAAACATTGTCAGGTAGAAAAACCTCTTTATTGACATACCATAGTCAAATGGCCAAAAATTGAGAACAAAGAATACTAAAAGCTTTTACAAGTGAAAAAATATCTTATGATGGCAAATCCAACAGAATACCAGTACACTTTTTTGATACAAGTTCAAAAGGTGAGATGAGTTTTGAATAAAGAATTTCAAAGTATAAAGAAAACAGTTGTCACTGAGAGATAGCTCAGTGGCATAAGCACCTGCCTGGCAAGTGCAAGGTCCCCAGTTTGATCCCTGGAACAAAAAAAAAAAGGAAAAGGAAAATTATTGCCAGTCTAGATTACTACTTACTGCCAAGATATCTTCAAAAATCAATGGAGAAATACAGACTTTCCACAAGAAGAGTTAACTAAAAGGGTTTTATGCCCAGTAACAACATTCTAGAAATAATTAAGGGAATCTTAATAGAAGAATAAGACAATGACAACAATGAGTACAAGGGAAAGAATCAGTCTTATTGGGAGAAAAGATAAATGAAAATTGGGACTGAATCAGCACTATAAAAACAAAATGATTTTAATGTGTACATACATACCTTTGAATAACATCCCTTAATGTAAGTGATCTTAATTGTCTAACTGAAAGACAACTTCTCATTGAACTAAGATATATCTGTATGTACAAAATAAGAAAAATATACAGCTACTTTCTTTTAACTCAATGAGAAGATTTGTAGTAGTAGTATTTAGAGAAGATATCATGTATACATCTTGTACTATGAATAACTATTACAAGGATAACAATATGTAATGTATTAATTATTGTAACTGTCCTACTAACCAGTTTTGAAATTGTCTTATTGCTCCTTCTTTTGCAATAAAATTGCTATATAAAAAATTAAGGACAACTTCAAGTCAAAACCACTAAGAAGAGATTACTGCAAAATGGATTAATGTTCAAACAGGACAGATAGCAATTGTAAATATATATATATATATATATATATATATATATATATATATATATATATACACACAAAATATTTGCCTACAAAATTTTATAAAGCAAACAGTACTTGGATAAATTCTGAGACTTACAAGACCTATCAAATTGTATAAATAAGATAGAAAACTGATAGATAAAAAAACGAGATTGAAATAGTAACAAAATATTCCCAATAAAAACAAATAATATCAGACAGATTCATAGCTGAGGATTATCAGTTATTTTTTTCAGAACTGGGAATTGAACTCAGGCCCTTGCGCTTGCCAGGGAAGTGCTTATTCCACTGAGTCACTTCTTCAGCCCCTACCAAATCTTTAAAACATCACAAATTTTCTTCAAAATGTTTTAGCAAACAGGAAGTAAGTGAATGTTTCCAAATTCTATGAAGTTTATATGATCCTGATACCAACACCACATAAGGATGCAACAAGAAAAACATACAAAAAATTCTTAAGGACCATAGACACAAAAATCAATAAAATCCCTAAAACAAAATTCAAAGATATTTCAAGAAGACCATACATCATAAGTAGGCTTCACACCTAAAATGAGTGCTTTAATATTTAAAATAATAAATGTATTGACTATATTTATTATTATTAAGTAAAACTAAGTATCAAAGCAACATGAACATCTAAACACTTGGAGAAAAATCCCTCAACAAATTTCAGCATCTCTTTATGAAATGACCCTGAATAAAATAGGTACAGAAGAATAATTCTTCAAATTAATACACATCATGTACAAGAAGCCTATAGTTAATGTTCTGAATGGGTAAAAATATTCTCTGAAATTAGGAATGAAACAATGATGTTGACACTCACAATTACCATTCAATAAAATATTTGAAATTTTTGCCAGATTGGTTAGAAAAAAAAAGAAATACAAGGGATAAGAAAGGAAGGAGTTAAATCCCTATTTTCAAATGATC
The DNA here is from genome assembly GCA_004027165.1 of Ctenomys sociabilis. Taxonomy (NCBI): domain Eukaryota; kingdom Metazoa; phylum Chordata; class Mammalia; order Rodentia; family Ctenomyidae; genus Ctenomys; species Ctenomys sociabilis. The sequence goes on from PVKA01018264.1 coordinate 16,536, forward strand.
TGGTTTTTTATACAGAAGACTGTAATACCTCCATCAGACTAATATATATCTGATAAAGAAATTCATTAAAGTGGCATATACAAACTCAGTGCACAAAAATTATTGCTTTCTGTTCATCAGTAATGATCTCATTGTGAAAGTGATCTGAAAAGCAGTTTAATTTCAATAGCAGAAAAAATAGAATACCTGAGAATCAACCCAAATAAAGAAAAACAGCTCTATGATGAAAATGGGAAAACACTGAAGAAAGAAAAATTGAAGAAGACATTATTTGTATGGTATGACGAACAGAAAGTGTAAATAATGACCAAAATATACAATAAGTATTGTCAAATAGGAAGAAAATGTTCCAGTGGAAAGGAGCACAAAAAACTGTTCAAGTAAATAGGGAAACAAAAAGGAAAGTTTTACAAAATCGGAAAAGAAGGAAAACTAGAAACAAAGCTATTATAAATAGGGAGGGTTTGAAGAGGAGGTAGGGAGTTTGAAAAATTATATCATGTATAGTATAGATTCTTTATGATGGAGTTGATCATTCTGTCTATCTAAAGAGATACCAGTAACATTTGCTTATAACAAAAAGAAAAGAAGATATCCTGTTTTCTTTTTTTTTTTGGTTGCAGGTATATTTAATAAAGCTGTTCTCTTAAATACTCATTTAATTGTAGTTTTGGTACATTTTCTCAATAATTTCTTTTTTTTGGTTTGTTATTTTTTTTTATTGAAATACAAATGTCAATCAGACAGTTTCAAGACACCTTAACCATACAGATTTAATAAATTAATACATTGCAAACTGTTTTCATAATGTTTTGGTATTGTACAAGGTGCATACATGATATTATATTTACAGATATTATTTTAGCAGACATCTCTTATCAGTAAATTAAAAGTGTAGCTGCTTACTTATCTTATTTTTTTATACCTGAATTATATCAAAAATTCAATAACTATTTTCCTAGTGGATGACCGTAGTACTAGAAGCCGACATAATATCCTGTCCAACCACCATTAGTGCAGATCTTGCCTCTTTCATGGATTGACAGAACCAATATTGACAACATAGTCTCCTTACCAGAAATGATTTATAGATTCAATGTGATTCATATTAAAAACAAAAATATTTCTAGTTCTTCATAGAGCTAGAAAGAATGATCCTAAGATTAATATGAAAGCACAAATAAATCAGACTAACCAAAGAAGTTCTGACTGTAAAGAGCAATACTGAAATCATCAAAACACTTGATTGCAAATTATACAACACAACCATAGAGCAAAAACAACCTGATACTAGCACAAAAAGAGAGCAGACCAATAGAATAGAATTGAAGACACAGTAAAGACCCATGTATTTAGAATGATGTGATCATTACAAAGGGAACATAAACATGCTGGTGAAAAGACATCGTCCTTAACAACTGAGTCAGTGAAAACTGAATACCCATATGCTGAACATTAGAACTAGATCTGTCTCTCTCACCTTTTACTAAAATCAGTCCAAAATTGTCAAATACCTTAAAATAAGACTCCAACAGTTAAAAGTACATATAAGGAAAACACTTCAAGTTTTAGTCACAGGTAAAAGCTTCCAGTACAGGAACACAATAGCACACAAAATAATAAGAATAATTGATAGAAGGGACTACAAGTTAAAGAGATTCTTTACCACAAGTGAAGTATTAACTTTTTTTTGGAGGAACCAGGGATTGAACTCAGTTCCTTGCACTTGCCAGGGAAGTGCTTATTCCACTGAGCCACTTCCCATGAACCACCTATGAGCATGGAGAATCTCAAAATGACAGATTGAAAGTAGGGAACAGCATCAAAATAGTCTCCCTGGTACCTGAATTGAGATACTAGGAAAACAACAAGTTGGTGAAAGAGAAAATGTAGATCTCCATCAAGAGGGAGCTGAGAGAAAAACTTGAAACTACACAGAATCTGGACAGAGTATATAATGGAATAAAACACTTGTTCTGGAAAGTTAACCCTAGCTCCCAGGGATGTGAACTTATGTCTTCTAATATTTAGTAAGCCCAGAGAGGGTTGGTAGCCTCAGGGAGAAGCCACAGACATGGCAGGCAGTGGTAGATGCAAGAAAAGCACATAATTATTTTAAACTGCAAAACAGTGTGAGGGTTTACTTGGACATTACACTTTCTGAATGTAGATAGAGTTGGAGAAGAAATCCAAAGCAGTGTCTTCCACCTATGGGAGTGTCTTCAAAGGAGCTATTTTGGAAAGGGGTTAATTTTCAAGTATACAACAATAGTACTTCAGCATTTCTGGTGTCACCCTTCCACAGGAACTGAATGGGAAAGGCCAGAAGAGAGATTCACAAAGAGGGCTCACATGCACTAGTATAAAAGGCCCCTAGGAATTTTAAACTCAGTCTGGGAAGGATACAAGGGTCCATCCTCCGAGGTAAGAGGTAAGATCTCTCATTGTTGCACTCTGTGCTGCTGCCCCCAACAAAGTACTCAGTGCTCGTTTGCTTTTAATATTTCACTAATGTGAGCATGGGCATGGCTCAGCTTGGATGGTTGTCATAGCCTAGGGTGCAAAGACAGAAAGCCTTCTGGGTTGGAGTAGAGGGCAGCACCATTAAAACCCACAGGCACTATGCAAGGCAGAAAAGCTGTGACATGGGGTGAACAGACAAAGACCTGTAACCTGTCTGAGTGACTTCAGCCTTAGAGAAGACACCATTGACTGATAATGTCAATCAGGAAAGGTGAAGAAGAATTCATGAACACAGAAAAGTGTAAGTGTGGAAACAAAATAGTTGTCAGCTAGATATGATGATGCACACCTATAATCCCATCATTCTGGAGATGGAGACAAGAGGATCACTCTGGGTTTGATGCCAGGCTGGGCTACAAAGTGTGTTCAAAGCTAAACTTAACTACATAGGGAGACACTGTCTCAAAGAACCAATAAAAAGAGTCTTAAAACCCACAAAGCATAACACTAGATTCTGTGGATCCTTCCCTTAATCTACCCATGCAAATACAACCATAAATTTGTATGATAGCATAACAACAGCCATGCATCTTGGTACTGTTCCCTGAGGGATATAAAAAGGGATCTATATGTTTATCCACTTGGTAAAATGAATGAAAAAGTTTGTGCCCATGTCAAAAAGTGGCAAAAGGGATCTTTACCCGTGTTATGTTCTTTCTAACTGGTTTTGGAAATATTTATCAGAGCATCGAAGAAGTCCCAATGGATATACACCATTCTAGGACTTGTCAAAAAAATAACAAGTGTTCTCCCTATCATCCTGTTTTGAAATTCTGTATTATTTAAAATTTTTTATTCTCCTTAAAATAAAAATTAAAATCAACGATCAACCCCATACAAAAAATACTTTTGTTTCTTGTTGAAGTAGTCCAATTCAGCACAGTAGCATATGATTTGCAACTTTTGCAACAGGCCAAGTTTAAATCATCAGATTACTCATGCATAGATAATGAAGATGATTCATTATGGTAAAATACAAGCTTTCATTGAGTGGTATGGGTGGATGATAATGAGGAGGACTTTGACATTGCCCGTATTAGCCACTGTCCCTGTGACAGTGAAATGGAGCAAGAATTGAGTGATGTAGACACAAAGGATATAAACTTCCTTTATTTGTATGGTACAGGAATCAACAATATGAATACAAATTCAACTTGTCAAAATGACACAATAATGGCTGTTCAACAAAATGGGGAAATAAAATGATAAAACTAGGTCCAAAATATAGGGAGGATCTTGGCGAGGGTTAAACATATTAGGCAGAATGGCAGCAGTGCCATTCAGTGTTGGAAATCATAACGGATGATATGCTGCAAGATGCTATGAAATACAAAGGCTGAAATGCAAATGTTCTGTGTGCACCAATAGCCACATTAAAAAATTTATTCATTATACTTTTCTAACTGATCTGAAAGCATTCATAGGCTTTCTGTATTTAGCAGGAATTTCATATGGTAAGTGCAGGGGTATAAAAGAATTATAGAAAAGTGATAGATCAAAATATCACTTAAAATTCTACATCATTAGAATGTAAAGATGTATTATTCTTTAAATATACATGTTTATCTTGGAACTAAACCACCAGGTCCCTATTAATATAGTAATAAGGTGAATGAGGCTATACACTGATTGTTGTCATCTCTGAAACTAATCAGAATGTGACATCTGGCAACTGCTTTACTGGTTTCCAATTGGTGCTACATTTGCTAATGGAGAACAAGTTCACCAGCAGAGGAACTGTATGCAGGGATAAAACAGAAACTTCAAGTGAGGTTTTCAATTTCAAAACACACAACTATATAGTAAAGTCTTGGGATTTCAGAAAGATTTAACATTGACAACATGTATGGCAAAAAAATCCAACTGGTATTGCTAATGTCAACACTTCACCATGATGAGGAAATACTGATCAGGAAACTTCAGCAAAACTTGGGCAACAAATTCAAGGCAGGGGATATCACAATCCATGATTTGAAGTTTTATGAATAAAATGCTATGATAAAAGCAGCATGGTACTGCCAAAAAAAACCCAGACAAACAGACAAGAGGTTCAGTTTAACAGGTTAGACAATGCAGACACAAATCCACATATATTCAGTCCTTATCTTAGACAAAGGGCCAAAACACCTTCAAGGGAAGAAAGATAACCTCTTTAATAAATAGTGCTGAACAAAATGGCTTTACACATGCTGATTTCAACTATACCCATGCCTATCACCATGGACTAATCTAAAACCAAAATGGATAAAATATCTAAATATTAAAAATGAAGCACTACTTTGACAAAGGGGCCAAACATGCTCAGTGGAAAAAAGATAGCCTCTTTAAAAATGGTGCTGGAAAAACTGATTCTTTTTTTTTTTTTGTCTTTTTGAGACAGGGTCTCACTATGCAGTTGGGTCTGGCCTTAAGCTCACTTTGTAGCTCAGGCTGGTCTCGAACTCACAACAATCCTCCTGCCTCAGCCTCCCGAGTGCTGGGATTACAGGCATGCGCCACCATGCCTGGCTTGAAAAACTGATTCTTCATTTGCTAGAAACTAAAACTAGATCCATATCTGTTACCATGCACTGAACTAAAGTCAGAATGGATTAAAGATCTAAATATTAAACAGATAAACTAAATCTACTGGAAGAGAAGGTAGTTGGAAATCTTGAAGACAAAGGGTAAGGCAGGGAGTTCATGAACCAAATCCAAACTGTGCATGAAATACTTCAAAGATTAACCACTGGGATCTCATCTTACTAAGTAGTTTTTACATGTTAAACAAATTGTCATCAGGAATTTCTAAAAAAGGCAACCCATATTGCAGGAAAAAATCCTAACCAACAGTCACTCAGACAAAGGACATATCTCTAGAATATATAAAGAATTTTAAAAAAATGCCTCTAAAATTCAAAGACCCAACCCAAAACTTGGCATCTGAGATGAATACACAGTTCTCAGAAGAAGAAATCAAAATGACAAATTAATACATGAAAAAAATGTTCCACAGTAATGGTCATTCAAGAAATGCAATTTATAACAAAAGTGAGATATCACCTCACTCCAGAAAGAATGGCTATTGTAAAGAAATCAACTAATAATAAATGCTGGAGAGACTGTGGCAAAAAAGGAACCCTTTACCACTAGTTGGTGAGAATGTAGACTGGTACAACCACTATAGAAAGCAGTGTGAAGATTCCACAAAAAAGTTTCTTTGCCAGAAAAAACTGAAATCATCATATCACAGCAATGTATATGCACCCATGTTTATAACAGCAAAATTCATTATAGCTAAATTTTGCAAACAACCCAAATGGTCATCACCAGAGCAATGGATAAAAAAGATGTGGTATTTTTATATGATGGAGTATTACTCAACTATAAACAAAGATAAACTATAGGGTTTTATAGGTAAATGAATACAACTAGAGGATATACTCACAAGTGTGATAAATCAGACCCAAATGCGTGCACATCAGATAGTTTTCGTAGTGTAGGAACCTGAAAGAAGAAATAAAATCCGAAAGGCAAAATAGATATAATAAAATGGAAAGAAGCTGAACATAAGAAATAAGCAATGGAGATGAGGGAAAGAAGAAAAGATAGGATAAAAATGGAAGGGCAAAATTATGTAAGTATATATACAGGATTGCTGAATGACTGTACTACTAATTTCTATTAGTTTTTTTTTCCCGTATTTTAGGGAGGGATCTACAGGGTGTTCAGAGTCTCACTATTAGATCAGAATCGTAGTGATCCATCTGTTTACAGGCTCCCAAGTGCTGGGATTACAGGCACGCACCATCACACCCAGTCTCAATTGCAGTCTCAGTGTGAGCCCAGAGCGGGGCCAGCACAGCAGGCCCAGGGATTGAATCCCTGGTCCCTGCACCTGCTTGCTTGCAGGTGCTTTAATCCACTGAGCTATTTGGTCAGCACTTCTATTAGTTCTTTTAAGTAGCAGTTAATGGTTAAAATTTTACTTTAACTAGCACTTTATGCCAATATCTGTAATCTGAGCAACTACACTGAAAACAGCATATGCAATATGACAATCATGGTTGAATACCTTCCTTTTTTTTTTCTTTTAAATGTGTGTCCTCTCTAATGACTTATCTATTATTAATCATTATTCACTCTTTAAAATAAATTAATAAATTAAAAAATTAAAAGCAAAAAGGACAATTAAACAAATGAAGGTTTACTGAAAGGATGAGTTAATATTTAATTGTTTGACCAATCTCGCATGCCTATACCTGGTAACTTGAGTAACACATTTCATGATAACAATATGCAATACAACAACCATTGTTATTTTTTTATTCTTGTTTTGAAATTCTGTACCATTTTTGTTTTATGTTGCTTTGTTTCTGTCTTTGTTCTTATTGTTTTGATTTTCTCTTAAAAGAAAGGTGAAGCACTAAATTTTCTCAAACAGAAAACAGGAAGAGGTATTGGAGACATAGGTGTAGGCTAAGACTTTATGAAACATATCCAGATCCATGGGAAACAAAGAACCAACAAATGGGACCAGGGATGAAGCTCAGTGGCTCAGCACCTGCTTGGCAAAACATGAAGTCCTGAGTTTGATTCCTAGTACCATAAAAGGAAAATAAAAGAAGAATCAATTACAAAGAAGTATCTCATTTTTTTAGTAAAAGCCTTTTCACAGCAAAAGAAATCACCAACAGAGTGAAAAGACAATTCACAGAGCAGAAAAAAACTTAGCCAGTTGCTCCTCAAAGGACTAATATCTAGGACATATATAGAATTGAAAATATCAGATGCTTTAAATGCAAAAACTTTATCCAAATATTGCCTTCTAAAATGAATACACACTTCTCAGATTAGTAAGTACAAATGACAAATAGATATATGAAAAATTATTCAACATCACTGATCATTCGAGTATTTAAATAATACTGAGATTCCATCTCACACCAGAAATAATGACTATTATGAAAAGAATCAATCAATGACAAATGCTAGCAAGGATGTGGTGAAAAATTAACTCTTCTGCACTGTTGTGGGAGTGAGAACTGGTGCGATCACTGTGTTTCCTAATGAAACTCACACTAGAGTTTCCGTTTGACACAGATATTTCCCTTCTTGATATCTTTCCAAGAGAATTAAAAGCATCACACCAAGTGATATAGTCACGCCAATGTTTGTAGTGACATGGTTTAAAATAACTAAATCTTTGAAACAACCCAAATGCCCATCAACTGATAATGGATAAAATAATGTGTTTTTTATTACAATGGAGTACTACTCAGCCATCAGGAAGGTTAAACTTGAACCATTTATTGTTAAATAGATGAACATTGAAACCATGCTCTTAAGTGAAATAAATCAGATGTACATGTGCAAATACCACAGTGTTTTTCTGGTGTAAGAAACTGAAAGCATAAATAAGAACTAAACTGAAATGAGAGGAAATTGTGAAATGAACAAATTGTTCAAAAGATCAAAAGGTAAAGTAGGGGCCAGGGAGATAGCTTGGTGGTCTAAGCACCTTCCTGGCAAGTGCAAGGACTGGGGTTTGATCCCTGATGTCCGGTTCTGCATGCCATGCCAGCCCAGCACTGTAATGCATGCATGTAATTCCAGCGCTGGGGAGGCTGCAACAGGAGGATTTATTTATTTTGTACTGAGATTGTACCAAATAAATAAATAATCTTTAAACAATTTAAATGGTAAGGTAAACTAAAGAAAAAAAGGAGAAAAGTGGCATAAAATGGAAACAAAGCTTTATAAATAAGTGGGGGGATAGGGTTTGAAGGGAGAGGAATGGGAGAAGGAAAATATAAATAATGGCATATCATGTGCAGATATAAATTCTCTATGATGCCTGTGATCATTGTATATACCTAAATTTTATGAGCATACTTACTTAAGTTTCTAAAGTCTTGGGAAGTAAAGATGTGGTGTCAGAATAAGCAATATATACGCATAGAACATAACATTGTCATGTGTACAGACTGAATTAGGTATGATAATTGCAGAAAAGATAATTTTTAAGATTCTATTTATCATTACATCATAGCTCATAGAAAAATTTATTTGATTTCCCCTTTTAGACTTTGTACACCTAAAAGCAGTCAATGTTGAAAATTTCGATTTTTTATAAATACTCAATAAATATTAAAAGGCCAGGCGTGGTGGCCCATGCCTGTAATCCCAGAACTCAGGAGGCTGAGGCAGGAGGATTGTTGTGAGTTCGAGACCAGCCTGAGCTACAAAGTGAGCTTAAGGCCAGCCTGAACTGCATAGTGAGACCCGGTCTCAAAAAGACAAAAATAAATAAATAAATGAATAAATAAATAAATAATAAAATTTCAATACTTAACTCCTGTGACTTTTTTCCTGTTGGGGAGAAAATGAAAAGCATGAATTATGCAAAATAAAAAAGTAACAGGCAAGAAACAAATCAATAATTTTCTAGATAAATTCAAAAGTGATATAATTAAGGAGATAATGAACCTAAATAAACAATGTGACCAGTGAGACTACGGGAGACACTAATAAAAATGTGAGCTCAGCTGAACAAAACAATGCAAAACATGAATGGCTACTTTAGCAAGGAAGTAGAGCCCATGAGAAGGTACCACACAGAAATCTAGGAGAGTATAAATTCTACTGAAATTACAATAAACAAGTCAGCAATTTAAGGACAGAATACCAGAATGAGCACATACTACTGATGTGCATGCATTCAAAGATATTTTGGAAAAAGAAAATATGAAAAATTTGTCTAACAGTTGCTACAGACTAAGCTAAGACTGACTGAAATTAGTGCAAATGAGAAAACATTACAAATGGCATAAGTAACCTGTGTATGGAAATAGTTGCAGAAAACTTTCCAAATATTTTCAGGAAATTTAACATACAGATAAAACATACAATGCCAAATAGACATGCAATAAAGAACTTTGCCATGACACATCAGATTAAAAATCCTAAAAATCTAACGTGGGAGCAGACTCCTTTGTAACTGTTAGAGAAAAAAAAATCAACTTAAAAATTTAAGCTCAAGGGCCAGCCAAATAGCTCAGCAGAATAAAGCGCCTGTTTAGGCAGATGCAGAGGTTAAAGATTCAATCCCTGGCCTGCATTGCCTCCTGGCCTCCGCAATACATTGAGATGACGACCGAGACTGTGTGTGATGGTGTGTGCCTGTAATCCCCACTCTTGGGAAGCTGAACACAGACAGATCACTTCAAGTCCAATCAACATTATGTCCCTAGCCCTTTAAGGTCAGTGAGACCGCAGGACATAAGTGAACCTGTAAGGTAACATCCTATAACTCAGTGGGTCCCAAGTTTTTGGTTCAAGGAGATTATGGGGCCACAGAAGAAAGTGACCAATGATGTAGATTGTGTGTAAGGAGGGTCACTTAGAGAGAAAACATTCTCTTAGGCTTTCACAGAGAGCAAAATGGTCAAGCAATGGCTGTGACTCATCCAGATGGCTGACACTGACAAAGGATTTACAATGTGCTGTACATAGTTTCAGAGTAAGACTGACCTTGTCAGATACAAAAGTTACATTTTTTGTTATATAGGTCTTACTTTATCTTGGTCTTAACCATCCAGCAGAAACGTACAGACATGAGGTTTAAAATGTAAAGCTAAGTTAATATCCTGAGCTGTAAATGGCTCAAATCAACAACTTCTGACATTGCCTGTCCTGAGGATAACCCAGTACTATTATGGTCTACTGTACTATATTGGATTATTTTGATGAATTCATGCATCTACAATATTTGAGTGGCAGTGAAATACCCACCTCTGACAAAAGTAAACAAAAAAGGGGAATATAAATGAAGGACAATTTTGTATTGAAAAAATATATATATCTGTATATACAAATTAGGTTAGAAATACAGCTATTTTCTCTTAGTTCAATGAGAAGAAAGATTTGTTCTAATTGTGTTTAGACAAGATATCATGTCTGCATCTTGTACTATAAATAACTACTATGAAGACAACAATATGCAATTGTAACTGTCCTATTGACCTGTTTTGAAACTGTCTCATTGCTATTTCTTTCTCAAAAATTTATTTTAAAAAAGAAACATGTCTTTACAAAGCACTTAGAAATAAATAATAGGAAATATATGTACAAAGTTTTCATAGCAGAATTATTCATTTGCCTTCTAACCTGGAAGCAGTCTGCATGCACATCAATTCAAGAATGCATAATCAAATTATGAAATATTTACACACTTGAACATTACAGGAATGGATGAGCATTAACATATTCAGAGAAAGAAGCCAGGCTAAGAGTATACATTTCTAAAAATTTCAAGACAATGTGACAGATGCTAAAGGTATTAGAAATCAGGATGGTAGTTCCTGTTAACATGACACTTAATATTTGGAACTGGGTATAACAAGGGACTCAAAGGAGCTAGTAATACTCTACTTATTGGTCATAGTAATAGTTACATGGATGTGTTCCCTTTGTAAAAATTTGTCAACTAATCAATTTAGATTTTGTATTTTCATATATACATATAATATATATAAGCAATATTTTGTAAAACTTTTAAAAGCTGCATATCTATTTCTTAATGTTATGACTCCCTATTCCTCTATTTTTTGCAATTTCTGAAACATCTACTTCATACTCTAGTATAATTTCACAAATTCTCACTTTTTATTCAGCAATCATGAAGATATCATTTTAATGTTTCTAAGTCCTTTGATCTGTTCATTTACTACAATTATTTTTATGTAAGGATTTGATAGGATACACGAGAGAATTCGTAGTGTCTCTTCATTCTTTCATCTACCAAAAGAAACTAGATTAAAAACCATACTTATTGTTTCTCTCTGGGACATTTAAAATGGCATCTTTTGTAGGAATTTTGTCCACTACCACTTTCTTAACAGATTAATTTCAGAAACTGCAGAAATTTTGAGAACTTGTATCCCAAACCACAAGGTTCTTGTATCCAGAGAGAGCATGAATAGTGTCAGGTTATCCCTAATCCAGGCAACAACAGCTAAGAATAACAAAAGCCTTCATTGGTTGATCTATTAAGTCTGCTTTTCAAATCAAATATGATGGGTTTTTTTCCTTGAACAGTTAAGGTTATGTCTCCAGGCATGCAGTAAATAATAAATATGAATTCCTGATAAAGGAAGGATTCCTAAAGTAAATAGGACATATTCACTCACTTGGAAAGGCCTTTAACAAAGGAATTGTTTCCTAGAGAGCTGTATCTATGCAACCTTCACTTTACTAAGGCATGTTAAAGTACACTGTAGACATTTTGCCAAATCTTTAAGCTACTTTACAGGCTTTTCATAGGGAATGTGTTTTTCTCTGAAACAGCTTGAATACTCCCTTCTTACTGCCTTTTTTCCCTATCCCTAATAGATCTCATCAAAAGTAGAAGTTCCAAGTGTAATTTTTTCTATGGTTTTCACCGATTCACATAGGAAGACCCTAGGAACAAAGCATCTGATATGCAGCCAATTTTCTTTGTGACCAGGACAGACATAATCCCCATGGAATGGTGGAGACTAGTGAAAATATTCTTTTTGTCTCATACTAAATCTTAGCTTCAAGATAAAAATAAAATCCATATATACTAAAAGATAAATAATGACTTATGCACAATGCAAATTTATCCATGAATACAAGAAAATTCAAGCAAATATTGTTACTAGTTTCAATGGTACAATTTAGCCAGACATACTATAAAAAGTAATGCATTTGACTGAAAATTTTTCCCTCTGAATCTGTTGTTGCTTTCTCTGTTTACATAGGGAAACCCAAACTGTGATTGAAATGTCCATAAATTTACCAAAACTTGGTTTAATCACATTGTTGAATTTTATAAATTAAAATACATGTGTAATCATATCTTGCTTTCATTTCATTAATGAGAATTGATGAAAAAAATCTATGTAATTTAGTATCCACCTAGTTTCTTTGCCTATGTTTCTACTTATCCTGTTGTCCATTTTATTTTTAAATAGTGTTTTGGGATAATATTTTATGTTTATGTGTATGAAGAATGACTATGTGTATGTCTTTTCAACATCTCATGAATAAAAATCATTCACCAAAATGATTTCATGAGTGTCTTAGTTTGACAAAGTTCATGTTTTTCCTTTTATGGAATATGCTAATGATAGAAACCTTTCCTTATCGCAGGCCATAATGATTTTCCTCTACATTTTTCTCTCCAAGTTTTACAGTATTTATAACGATATTTAGGGCTTATGTTGAATTAATTCTTATATGTAGTTCTCTCTATATAAAGTTCTCATCAAGCAACACTGAGTATGTATGCTATGAAAAGATTTTTTCTAAATGATACTTCTACTTTTTTGTCTCTTGTTTTCTATTACCTTTTTTTAAAAAAATTACTTTAAAGAGAGTATAGCAGTAGTTGGTATGACATTAGAAGCAGTAGGCATTTAGAAGAGCAAAGTGATAGGTATTTCAAGAATGGTTTTAGTATTATACATTGCTATCCTCCGTGTAGTTGTTTAGTTCACAGATCTCAGGATATATAGTTAGTCAGGGTGAGAATTCTACGCATTCCCTGCTATTTTCAAAAACTTGATGGAGATTTTTAGGACCACTGCCTTAGCCATTTTGTTTAAATAAATGTATAGTTTTGCCCCTGCTATATTTCCTAACTTTTCTCCTTTCCCTCTCTTTGTTTTTTTAATTTTAAAGTGGAATTTTGTCTAAAATCACTATGAAAGCTTTAATCGAACCATTCATGAAGAAAGTAACATCACATCATGTTTCAAAGTTACAATTATTAAAAGCATGGTTATAATGATAAGAAAATTATTGAAGTTTATTCTTAGAAAACAAATATTAGAACAACACATTAAACTATGAGAGCATACTTAAGAGTTAGGTATACAATTTTCAAATTTTATCATTGGGATTGGAAAACTAGTTGTGTGGGAAGAATATTTTAATGGAGTCCATAATTTCTTTATAATTTTTTTCTTAAGGATAAAACAATAGCAAAAATAAAGACAGAAACAGGGACCGGGAAAATGGCTCCGTGGAATAAGTGCTTTCCTGGCAAACACAAGGATCTGAGTTAAATCCCTGGTTCTGCCAGAAAAAAAATCTGATGTTCAGATTAATAGATATAGGTATACATATTTGGCCAAATAATTGAACATTAATGCTTATTTCCAATAAACCTTAAGTTGTTTATTATCCTTTTTCAATTTATACATTTTTAAAATTTATTTTAAAGGGAGTATACTAATTAATAAGGCATTAGGAATGGTACAAATTTAAAAGCACAAGATGGAAGTTATTCAACCTTTGAATTTGCATTTCACTTTGCTGTCTTCTAGGTAGATGCTCAGATTATACTTACTAGCATATAGTTAATCAAAGTGAAAATTTTAAACATTAACTGCTACTTTCAAAGAACTAATAGTAATGAGAACTACAACCATTGCAGCTATTCCGAATATATACGTGCATGATTTTCACCTTATGTTTTCTTTATTTTTTCCATTTGCCTCACTTTTATTGTTTATTCCTTATCTTCACTTTTCTTCCATTTTATTATGAGACTTGCTTTCATTGCATCCCATAAATTCTGGAGCACTGTGTTTGAATTTTTGTTGGCTTGTAAGTATTGTTCAATTTCTTGTTAAATTTCGTCTGTAACCCATTGTTTGCTGAAGAGGATGTTATAAGATTTTCAAGTGCCTGTGAGGTTTTTGCTGTTTCTTTTGTCATTAGTTTCCAGTTTGATTGCACTGCAGTCATATAATATGTATGGGATAATTTCTACTTTCTTACATTTACTTAAGCATGAACTATGGATTAGTATGTGGTCTATCTTAGACAATGTCCCATGTGCAGCTGTAAAGTATGTGTGTTCAGATGTTGTTAAAGGGAACATTCTGTAAAAGTTTATTAAGTATATTTTCTCAAAGGTTTGGTTCAGTTCTATCATCTCTTTGCTAATTTTTTGTCTATTTCACCTACATCTTTCTGAGATAAGGAAGCGTTAAGTTCCCCTGTTATAACGGTGTTGTTGGTTATTATATTGTTCTTGTCCTTTAAAATTTTTTCTTGTATTGTTGGCTTCTCCCATGTTTAGTGGATATATACTTATGACTGTTATCTATCTCTTCCTCTTCAAGTTTTCTCCTACCCACTATGTACTGACCATCTTTATCTCATTTCTGCACTCTTGATTAGAAGTTCAGATTGTCTGGGAACACACTAGCTACCCATGCTTTTTCTGAGCTCCTGGAACATATAGTCAGCACAGCATGCTTGAGATAGAACTCAAGTCCCTAAGTCTGCCTACAGCAGCCACTTTAATCCACTGAGCTATCTGGCTGGTCCTTTATTCTCGATCTTTTTTATCAGTATCTTCTTTAGATATGCTTAGTATTTCTTTCATTATTCTTTTTTATCTGGGAGACTATTTCTGATCTTATTTCCTCTATACCCTTCTATAGTTGTTTCTTTACTTCAGTTGCTACAATTTAAGAAATTTCAGGTGTGTGACTACTTATTTTTTCTATGTTTTGTAGTTAGTGCCTCCGTCAGATTTACCAGAGGCTCCCAAAGCAGACAATAATGATCTCAATCTTTCTATATAAAATATATTCAACCAAATATCAAATAAGTTTCTGGGATATTTAACTAAAAAGTTGCTGTCATTAAGTTTTGCAGAACTGCGACCTGTCATAGAGGCAGGCTGCACCCCAGATGGCTGTGGGACCTAGCTGGGTCTTGTCCTATCCATCTCCATCATTCCTGAGCTTTGGTCTGCTCCCCCCTACCTTCACAGAATGCAGGCTGATGATGGACAGCTACTTAGGAGGATAATGTCCAGCAAGTGTCTTGTGTAGTAAGCGCACACTAAAAGTGATTTGCAGAGTACCGGTTTCTCAAAGTAACTGTGTTAGTATCTATTTATACTATTTGATACTGACATTTAAAGACAGTTTCTTTCCTGCCCCAACTCACTCCCCAAAATTTAATAGCAATCCTTAGGCTGCTCTATTACAATGATGCATTTGACTTATTTATGTGACTTTCTCTACCTCTAAATTGAGAACTTCTAAAAGATTCAAATGGCAGAATAGAAGAGGAATCATATTGGAACAAGTCAGAGGAAATCAACTAAAAGAACACACAATAGGAGGAAAGGTAGGGACAAACATGCTGACACCAAAATTAATCAGAAATAATAGATATAGATCAAACAAAATGTAGAGATAGGACTTTGCAAAACAGTGATCTGCTCCATAAGGTTGGTGATGGCATTGTTAGCTTGAATGACAAGAAAGATTCACTCTACTCTCACACCAACAAGATACAGATGAATTGTAAAAGTGTGCCCAACTCAACCCAAATAGGACAGATTTGGGATGTGCATCCTTTTGCATCTTGTACTTTCCTTTACACAGAGGATAAGGTAATTGACAGCAAACTTTTCCAGCACTGCGCTCCTACCCAGAGGGGTGCCAATATTTTATTTTTTGCCATATATCTTAACTGGAACCCTTAATAACAACAAAGTTAGGGAATATTAGCAGAGGAGATTCACAAAAATTCCTACCATGTAACCAGTGAGAGACACAGATGCACGGATTTAAACAGCTGTGGTACTCCCCCTGTGGAAGGAGAGACAAGTTGACTGAGCATCCTTGGGGCGCCTCCAAACATTGGCAAAAAAGTGAGTCAGTAAGGTTAGGGACTATGGCAGACAACTGTGGAGGCATAATAGCAGCAGTGGCAGTGAAGATTAGTGAGTGAAACAGCACAACTCTTCCTGCCTTTGGAATGATGAGGCTTTCACTCTTCTCATGGCAGAGGAGAGTGATGTGGGACTCTGTCTTCTCAACAATGGCAGGAGCAGAGATAGAATCCAGAGCACACCACCTCAACTAGCCCAGTAACAAGAAGGAGAGGATAACGATGTGCCAGTGGAAGTGGAACAGAGAAGGCTAATCTGACTAAGAGGAACTAAATATATTCTGGAATCAGACTCATGCTGTCTCAGTCTGAGGGTACCACAGCAACTGGGAAAGAGACACAGAGACAAACAGGGTTTTCTGTTGCTTTTTTTAGATGTTTACATAAGAGGAAACATTCTCTTTATCATTATGTTTTTTACAGAACCAGGGATTGAACTCAGGCCCTTGTGCTTGCCAGGGAAGCTCTTATTTTACTGAGCCATCTCTCCTACCCCTTTCTAGTCTTTTTTATTTACTTCAATAAGCTTTTGCACTCTCCCCCCTCTGTCTCTCTCTGTCTCTCTCTCCCCTACCTCTCTCTCTCTATCTCTCTCTCCCTCCCCCCACATCCAATTTCCTAAAGCCTACGTAATCACCTGTTGTCTTGCAGCCCTGCTTCTACTATAATTCTCTTCATTTGACTTTCTGTTTTGTCCCATGTCTCTTTTAAATTTCCCCACTGCAGGATGAAATCATTCTACTAAGGGAAAACGTTATGTATAAGTTTTTATAATGTTGGATTTTGTTATATAAATATATATCTAATTATCACAGCTTGCAAGGTGTAGGCTATGCTTGATGATATTGTTATTACTAATTGTACTACTTTAGCCAGGATTTTGTACCTGTGATAAGCATAGTGTATATGACTATGCCTAGTCTTATAATCATTAGTGTAAACCAGTACCAAAGTAATGGGTGCTGAGCTAAGTCAATGTCAACATATCATCCATAATACACTCAGAAGGTAAGATCTTAGGACAAACTAAAAGACCAAAAACCACCTACAAAAAAGAAGAAATATCTAAGAAATAGATATCCTATAAAGAAGCTAAAAACCTAGTGATAAAGCTATCCACTATAAGAAACTCGTAAGCAGAAATACAGTAAAATAAAATAAAATACACAACAGAAAAATCACAAGATAAAGAGACGAAAAGGAATGCCAGACCTCCAGCCCAGCCAGGACAAATACAGAGGAAAAAGATACAGGAAATGAGAAGTCACATGAATTCTCTGGAGTGATAACAGTAGAAGTTAAAAAACAAAGGGATGAAGTTATACAGAATATCACAGAAGAAATGATCTCCTAGATAAAAAAAGAGATGAAGACTATAATGATGGACTTGCTTAGTAAACATAAAATAGATATAGAATAAAAAATAGAGGAGCATAGCGAGGTGAAAGAACTGTGAATATCCAACATAAAGAAGAAATGGAATGCATGCAACAAATTTAAACATACATTTAGGATATTAAATATTCCACTGAAAATTTGAAAAATCAGCTGAATGAAAGTGAGGCTAAAACATCAGACTTGGAAGACAAAGATTGCAGCTAACAATCATGAAAATAAAGATCTTTTAAAAATAATAAGGGACAATTAAAAAACAAACCAATGACTGTAAGATCACTCAAAAGAGAACAACATAAGGTTTATAGGAATCAGTGAAAAAGCAAGAGTCATCACAAATGGCAAAAACACTCATGTTCACAGAAGTAATGGCAGAAAATTTCCTACACATGGAAAAATAGACATACAGAAAAGTGATACATATAGAATATTAATGACCACAATAAATCTATAACAAGGCATATAGTAATCAAGATACCAGAAATTGAGTACAAGAACAGATGTTAAAAGCTATTAAACAAAGGAAATAAACAACCTATAAAAAAACTCGTCAGAATCACAGATGAATTTTCAACACAATAAGTCCAGATCTCAGAACAAAGTATTTGAAGTCCTGAAAGAAAGCAACTTCCAACAAACATGGATGTATGCTGCAAAATGATCTTCCAAAATCAATGGAGAAATAACATGCATAACAAAGAAAAATTGAAGAAAACTATGACCAGGCAATGGATCCTCAAAAATGCCACTGATGGGTTTTTGTTGCTGTTGTTTGGGGGCTTTTTTGTTTGTTTTTGTATTTTAGGGAAGGGTCTACAAGGTGTTCAGGGTCTTACTACTAGATTGGACTCCTAGTGATCAGCCTGTTTAAGCCTCTCAAGTGCCAGGATTACAGGCTGGTGCCACCACGTCCAGTCTCAATTGCTGTGTCAATGAGCCCTGAGGATGGGGCTGCCACAGCAGATCTGAGAACTGAACCCTCAGCACCTGTGCCACTTTCAGGCACTTTAATCCTCTGAGCTATTTAACCAGCCCTTTTTATTAAGAATATTTGAGAAAGAGACAAAGAAGACTACAAATGATTAAATGCTAATAGAAAGAATCCACCAGGCAAGACATGTAATTAAACAGAGTGGAAAGACAGGAAACTTACAGAAGAAAAATGAAATGTCAAAGATAATTCAGTATATGTATTATGTTTAATCAGCAATGTCAATGGTATCAACTAACCAATCCAAAAACAGAAAAATCAGATAAGAAGATGGCTCAAGAAACAAAATTCAAGGGCCAGCGAAATAGTGCCCCAGCTTAAGCAGGCTCAGGGGTCGAGGGTTCGATCCCCGGGCCTGCCATGCTGGCCATGCCCTTGACACAGCAAATGAGACTGGGCCTGGTGGTGTGTGCCTGTAATCTCAGCACTTGCGAGGCTGTAAACAGGCAGATTACTATGAGTTCCATTTAGTAGTGAGACCTTGTAGACCCTGTACTAAATTCATAAAAAAGAAACAGAATTCAACATATGATACATATAAACAACACATTAACTTATAAAAGAAAATTACACAATGAAATTCAAAGAATGGAAAGCAATACTTTGTATAGCAGGACCCTAGAAAAAAATCAATCATAGCTATTCTACTTACAAAGTGAACTTCAAGCCAAGAGTGACCAAAGAGAGAGAAGTTCACAACATACTTGGCAAGGAAAAATCCCGAAATAAAGAGATAAAAATCATAAATAAATATTTGGTATTTACTAAATAGCAGCACAATTTAGCATAAAAATAAATATTAGGAGACATAAAAAATTTAAAAAAGCACTGACATACTTATAATCTATGAAATTAATATTGATGAACCACCCAAAAATTCAACAAAGAAACTTCAGAATTGAACTTTATTTTTTGTAAGGGTCTATAGGATCCCACTATGTAAATCGGACTCAGTGATTCTCCTGTGTTCAGCCTCCCAAAGAGCTCGGATTACAGGTGTGTGCTACCATGCCCAGCCTCAATCGACATCTCAGAGTGCTCTGGGAGTGGGGCCGGCACAGCATGCTGGGGATCGAACCCCACCCGCTATGTCTGCCTAAACTAGCGCTTTATTTTTTATTTTATTTTATTTTTTTTAGGTTTCTCTTTTCTTTTTTTTTTTTTTTTTTTGTACACAGGGTCTCACCATGCAGCCCACATTCACAGTGATCCTCCTGCTTTCCACCTCCCTAGTGCTGGGATTACAGGCGCGCGCCACCGTGCCTGGAATCCATCCCACAACATCAGAATATATATTCTTCCCAGATGCACATAGGATGTTCACCAAAACACACCACATACTAGTCCATAGAACATGTTTAAGTAACTGCAAAGAAACTGAAATTATCTCATGAATTTTATTAGACCATAGATTTTCTTTTCTTCAGTATTAGACACAGAATTTGGGACCTTGCCCTTGCCAGGCAGGAACTTATGCCACCGAGCCAACACCCCCAGCGCTATCAGACCACAGTGAAAGGAAATTGGAAATCAATAGCAAAATAAATTACAAGAACTCCACAACCACATGGAAATTAAGTAAACCCTCTTACACAACCAATAAGTAATAGATAAATTAAAGAAGAAATTAAAATGTATTCACAATAAAAGGAAAAATCAGATCTTGGGAGTTACCCTGAGTCCCTGGAAACCTAAGGACCTTCAAAAATGACAAAGTGAATACTAGAGAAAATTCAATCTCAGATCTCTGCCACACCTAGCAAAAGTCCAGGAGACATCAATACAGAAGACATCAGTAGTCACACATCTGAAATTTCTGAAAAGATTTCAAATGAAATAAAGAAATGACTAAATCAGGTTATATAACAAATCAGATCAGAAGTATTCTCTCAGAAGAAAATAAAAGAAATGACAGCCATAATGAAAGAATTGCTCAGTACATCAAAAGAAGACAGATTTGTTTTTTAAAAAGCACAGAAAAATGATGGAAACCTTGAATGAACCATATAGGGAAAAAAATGAAAACACATAAAACAAATTAAAAAGATATCCAGAAAATCAAAAATTCCATTGAAAGCTGGAAAAATTGCTTGAGCAAAATTTAAGATCAACTTTCAGAACTACAAGACAGCATTGCAGCTACGGATGAAGGAAAGATCTCTTAAAAATAAAGTGGAACCAGGAAATAACATCACCCCATTGTCACACAGTTATAGGTCAAGTAGACAAAAAATCAACAAGAAATAACAGAACACACAAAACTTGCAAGGTCGGGCAGAGAAACAACACAAGACTGATAGGTCTTAACAAAAATCAGGAAGCAGCACGAATGATACAGAAAGACTATATGCAGAAGTAATAGCAGAAAATTTCCCTAACATTGGAAAACAATCTGACATACTGTTAGAAATGCCTTGCAGAATTCCAAGTATCCATACACAGAATAAATCAACACTCAGACCTATGATACTCAATATCCCAGAAATTCTGTAAAAGGATAGAATATTAAAAGCAATTAGAAAAAAGAAACTCATCACCTATGAAGGAACATCCATCAGAATCATAGCAGAATTAACACAAATCATCAAGTTCAAAAGAGCTTAGAATGAAGTATTTCAGGTTCTGAAGAAAAAAACTTCCAACCCAGATAGATGTATCCTGCAAAACAATCTTTCAAAGGCAATGGAGAAATAAGATACTTCCATGACAAAGAGCAACTGACCAAACTCATGATCATCAAACCAACCCTACAAAGAGTTCTGAAACATATCCTAGAGAGAGATGAAAAAGACAACAATTGCAAAAACAACAATAGCAAAGAATCACTAAGCAGGGAGAGCAATTCAATAGAAAGGGAATGTAGGGAACAAACAGCAGGAAAATAACATGACAAAGATGAGCCTACATATGAATTATAATCATTACAGTAAACAACGTCAATTCACCAATCTAAAGAAACATACTGTCAGAGTGGACCAAGAATCAAAATACAACAATATGCTGTCTACGAGAAAAACATTTAACTCTAAAGGAAATTCATAGGCTGAAAGTCAAAGGATAGAAAACAATACTCCCTAGGACAGGAAGCCAGAAAAGCACAGGGGCAGCTGTTCTGTTTGGAGACAATGTGAACTTCCAACCAAAAAATTTAAGAGATGAAAAAGATCACTACATACTTGTTAAGGGAAAATGCACATGGAAGAGATAAAAGCCATATCTATACCTATCTATCTATCTATCATCTATCTATCTATCTGTCTGTCTATATATATATATATATATATATATATACCATATGCTGGAGCACACAACTATATATGACAAATTTAACAGGCATGTCAAATCAAACAAGCAATAACACAATTGTAACAGGGGATTTTAACATCCCATTGTCACAAAGAGATGGATCAACTAGAGAAAAAATTAGCAAAGAAATAACAGAACTATACCAAACTTGTAAGTAAATGGACTAAATTGATCTTTATAGAATATTCCACCTAATAACATAGAATACACATTCTTCTCAGATACACACAGGTCATTCTCTAAAATAGACCATATACTAGCAGTAGAACAGTGAATGCAAAGGAATATTATTGGACCATAATGTAATGAAACTAGAAATTACTGATAAAAGAAATTTTAAAAACTCCATAAATACATAGAAATTAAAACAGCTATTAAGCAATATTTACAATAAAACAAAAATGCAGATACAACTTACCAGATTCAATGATAGCAGACCTGAGAAAGAAATTTATAGTGGGGAATTCCCACATGAGGAAAGCAGAATGAGCAAAATGGACAACTTGTGCTGTTCTTCATTCTTCTAGAAAACTAACAGCAAGTCCATCTCAAAGCCAAAAGAAGAGAGGAAATTATAAAGATCAGAGCATAAATTAATGCAATTAAAACTAAGAAAACAACACAAATAATTAATTTAAGCTTCCTTTGAAAAAAATAAAATTGACCAACCCCTAGCCAAGCTCATCATAAAAGAAAAATCTCAAATCTATGCAATAAGAAGTAAAAAGGGTAAAATCACTTATAGATTTTGTAGAATTTCAGAAGATTCTCAATATGTCCTTCAAAAATGTTTACTCTCAGAGGATAGAAAACACAGAAGAAATGGGCAGATTCTTAAACATATATGAATTATCAAAGCTGAATCAAGAATTTATGAAAATCCTAAACAAGCCAGTATCAGTCAACAAACTTGAAAACATAAAAATCTTACTAATAAAGAAAATCCATCTACTGATGTAGTCACAGCTGAATTCTACACAAATTTTGTGCTATAATACCAATTCTTCTCAAACTCTTTTAATGAAATAGGGAGGAATTCTACCTAACTCATTGTTGGAAGCAAGTACTACCCTGGCAGCAAAACAAGAGAAAGATCCAATCAGAAAAGAGAACTGTAGGCTAATTGAAAAAATGATATGGTATTTTTATACAATTGATTATTACACAGCTATAAAGAAGGATAAACATAAGGGTTTTATAGGTAAATAGATGCAACCATCGCTATACGCATAAATGAAATAAATCAGATGCACAGGTGTAAACATTATATTGTACCCTTAGGGTAAGAACCTGAAGAAGTAAATAAAATATGAAAGGTACAATGGTTATTGTAAAATGGAAAGACACTGCTTAGAAGAAATTAAATACCTAATGAGAGAAAGGAGAAAAGAAAGAAACAATGAAGGGAAATACACACACACACACACACACACACATACACACACACACACAAGAAAGCTAAAACAATCACACTACTAACTTCTATTATTTTGCTGAAAGGAATAGTTAATGTTTAGTTGTTTGATTAATCCTGCATTCTTATATCTAGTAATCTGAGCAACTTCTCTTTTTTATTTTTTGTTTCTTTATTTTTGTATTTTAGGGAAGAATGTTTAGGGTCTCACTCCTAGATCGGACTCCAAGTGATCCGCCTGTTTACAGCCTCCCAAGAACAGGGATTACAGGCGCGTGCCACCATGCGCAATCTCACTTGCAGTCTCAGTGAGCCCTAGGGGCGGGGCTGTAATTTGTACAGGTCTCTCAAAATGTAAAACAGGAATTGCTTATTGTGACAGAATTTTTCTTTCTAGTTTGGACTCCATTTCTTTTCTGCTCCAGATAATTCCAATACAATGTTCATGTCAAAACAACACGAATTTACCAGTCAGTAATAATAGTAAAGCTGGGCGTGGTGGTGCAGGCCTGTGAATCCCAGCACTTGGGAGGCTGAGGCAGGAAGATTGTTGTGAGTTCAAGACCAGCCTGAGCTACAAAGTAGCTTAAGGCCAGCCTGAACTGCATAGTGAGACCTGGTCTCAAAAAGACAAAAAAAAAAAAAAAATAGTAAAAACTTATATGATGGATATATGTACTACTATACCTAGAGATGCCAAAACTTTATCCTCCAAACAATCTCACAAATTTCTCTCCTATAGAGTCCCCCAAGTTATAGCTCCTCCAACCTCAATTCACTACCTGTTGCTTAAAACTATGAAGCAGAAAAAGAGGACGCATGGGGTACAGCTGAAACTGAAGACCAATCACTTTCAAGACCAGAAACAAAGTTAGTCTCAAGAATATAGCGCATGAGGTGTGTCACATGAATAATGTACTCTATTCTCAAGAACACAGAACTTGAGACAAGTCTCCGGAATAAACTGCTCTAGTCTCCTGAACACAGTGCCTGAGAAAAGTCTCATGAATAAGCTATTATGTAGGTGAGGCATTTTCCTACAATATTTAAACTTTCAAGTGTATAAGTAAACTTGCTGCAGCCCTTGGAACACTCTTTATTCTTCTCTTTCTCCTTCCTTCCTTCCTTCCTCCTTCCTTCCTCATTAGGAGCGAAGAATCCATATAGACTCAGTTTCTGACCTTCCAACTATTGTTCATTTCCCTCAAACCTTTCACCCTCTTCACCCTTCTAACGTCAAGAGATTGTTGCCTGCTACAGGCAACCAAATGCATGAACTATTGTTACACATGAGTAACTGTAATATGTTTGGCTTTTAGTCATTTTTAATTGAAATATTTTGTTTACAATATACATTGCATAAATTTAAGAGAGTATTTTATTGCTACTTTTCAAATTCAGCATTTAAGTTTTTTTTATCTTTGATGAAGGAACTTTGCTTCCCATTGACTGTATTTTATTTATTTTTTGATTGTGACTATTGTTATTTTTAATGTATGTGAAAGTATTTAGCATTTTTTATTTTACTACAGCATAAATCAACAAGGAATTGACAAACATAATTCCTGAAAATGCTCATCACCAAATGATGACACAAAATTATTGTGATGATCTTATTTCTGGGTCTATTTACTTTGCCCTGTGCTTATAACATTACATTAAATGAGCTTTATTTTATTTATTTACTCAAACTGTATGAGTACTCAAAGTATTATTAAACTTTTAAGAATGATTTCAACTATTTTTGTTTCATTTTCCATCAAGCATTAACTGAGCATCTGTTCTCTGGAAGACTCTAAATAGTACTGCAGATGGTAAGAAAAAGAAGACCTCATCATTGTTCATGTGATCTTAGACACTAGGAGCAGCTGTTCTACAACCAGAATGGTGAGATTCTAACTAAGACAGAGGACAAGAAAAGAAAAGGGATGAAGGAGTGATCAGGTGAAAAGCTAAAGAAATGAATTGACTGTGGCAATTTGGAGCACCAGGAATTTGGAATTCACTCAGTGTGAGATAATCTCACTGAGGCAGCATGTTGGGACTGGTGAGTGAGGGTCAGGGGTTCACATGGGTACACCTTAGATCTGAGAGACGATGCCTGGACTGGTATAGAAATCAAAGCATTTTCTTTGGAATTGTGAATGTATCAGAAAAAAAATCTGTCCCAGAAGCCAGAATGGAAGGAGTTGGGGTTTATCACTGTATTGTGAACACCTTGCACAATTAATACATTTAAGTCCAGGGAGCTGCTGAATTTTGTCGATGAGATACCCATGAGATGGAACTCCCAGAAGCCACTGAAGAGTAATTTTCATCAAACTCTAGAGAATCAGATTTTGCTCCATTGCATTCACATTTTATTAATGATAACTAAGGTATAATTTGTCAGACTCTAACTCAGGGCACTATATTTCATGATAGAAATACGCAGAAAAATCAGATAAACTAAATAAAAGTCCATACAAGAGGAAAGTTGTTGGCCATTGACTGAGATAGATCATGTGAGTAGCATAGAGATGGTTAAAAACAATGCCACACCCAAAATAAATAACGGAGGTTCTAAAATGATAATACATATTCAGCATTTTATAAATGTGGATTTCTATGTCATTAGTTCTTACATATT
>PVKA01018265.1:0-44201 GCA_004027165.1 Ctenomys sociabilis
TGTCTTTTTTTTGAGACAGGGTCTCACTGTGCAGTTCAGGCTGGCCTTAAGCTCACTTTGTAGCTCAGGCTGGTCTCGAACTCACAACAATCCTCCTGCCTCAGCCTCCCTAGTGCTGGGATTACAGGCATGCGCCACCACGCCCGGCTTGTGTGATGCTTTTGATGCAGGTGTATTTTGTGTGATATTCAAACAAGGGGAAGTAGGCTATCATATATTCCATGCTTGAGATGTGCTTCTGCTCCCCTTTCTTCCCCTGGCAGTGTAAAGATGACATCCTTTCACAAATATGAAAACTACAAACCATCAGGCAGACATTCCAGTCACTGCACCTGCAAACATGTACACCTATTTTACCTCTTTAAGGTTGATTTTCATATCTCCTATCTGTCCTTTTTCCTGTATTTTTGATCTACCCTCCTCAACCCACCTCTGTTGGTTCTTTTTCCTAGCAAAGGTGGCAATACAAACTTAAGCAGTCACTTAGTCTGCTGAGCTACATCGCCATTTCAATGTACTATGGATTTTTAACATTTTTTGACTCTTACCTTCAGAATCAAACCTCCTTGCAAACAGTGGCTTATTTTCTTGTTTCCTTTTGACTTACTGAAATCTGTCCCCTGCTCTGCAGTACTGATATTGCTTTCAGTGGAATGATCCCCTATATATGAGGAGGAATTTGTTGTGCATCAAGTATCAGACTGAGAGTTGGCAACGCAGTATTGAGTAAGAGATGTCCTTGTCCTCAAGGCAGTCACAAATCATACTTCTGATACATCGATCAACACTGAGCACATTCTTCTTGTGAAATTTCCAGTACGTGTGAGTTTGCTGGCCCTGGGGATGCTGCAGTACAGACTCGTTTTGATCATCCCCTTCCTGCATATCACACTCCTCTAGCAGCTCTTTGGGGAAGTCCTGCCCCAAGCCTAGGGTATTAATTTAATCATATTCTCAATTCAATAATGCTTTGCTTACATACTTATCACTTCATCACTGTACACTGCCTTCAGATTTGTTGGTTGACTGTCCCTGCTTATTTTTAATTAAACTTTATGTTTTGAAATTATTAGAGATTTCTTTGTTGCTATGAGATAATCTATAGGACATTATAAGACTATTTGGAGAAGAATGCACCATGTACTCAGTTTCCCCAATAATAGATCTTCCAATACTGTATTACAGTAGCACAACCAGGACACTGACATTGACAAAGTGTTCCCATCGCTACAGTGGTGCATCGTGGTATGCTTGTGGTGTTGGTCATAGCTCATCCCAAGCCCTATTTATGTCCTGGGAGTCAGTAATCTCTTCCCCATGTCTAAAATGTGATCATTGCAAGAATGTTAGGTTAAAGGAATCTCACTGTATGTGAATTTGTTGAATTCCTTTTCTGCTTTTTTCTATTGCTATTTTGAGCTTTTGGTTTTGTTTTTTCACATCCATTATTCCCTAGGATATAACCTAGGTCTTTTATTCCTCCATCAAGGGCAACCTAGATTCTTTCCCTCGTGAGGCTGGTAAGAATGAGATGGCTTCCCAACGAGTTAAAGGTATCATACAACAATGTTGTACACATTGCCATATTTGAGATTCATAAAACTTAAGTCATAGAAGTGGCCTATGTGTTCAGTGACAGATGAATGGATAAAGAAATTATGGTATGTACACCCAGTGGAGTGCTACTCTGCCATAAAGAAGGATAAACTTAATTAATTTGTAGGAAAATGGATGTAGCTTGAGAAAATAATGTTAGTACTTTATAGTTTTCTTCCCCTGTTAGGTGAAATAACTTGGACACATAAATATTGCATGGCTTTTCTTATATGAAAAATTTAGTAGACATATAAAGCACAAAATAAAAGACAGATGATAGGTAAAAAGAGAAGGAAAAAATAGACATCGTAATCCAGGACAGAAAATTTATCTGAAGGTTTGCCTTGATGTGGGTACATGGTACATTCTTCTCCCAAATAGTCTGCATAATGTCCTATATATTGCTTCATATCAACAAGGAAACCTCTAATAATTTCAAAATATAAAGTTTAATTAAAAATAAGCAGTTGTCTTATATGTCATATGTTCTTTGGCCCGTGAGTTCTCGTATTTGTTCTGTACATGTGATACAGGCCCTTAGAAGGCCCGATGCTGGAGAAATAAAAAGAGGGGCAAAGAGGAGAATTGAGATAGAATGTCTGCCTGCCAACTCCCAGCAGTGACTGTAATCATTGTGTACTGTAAACATAGGCAAATAAAAGTAAATAAAATAAAACAAATTTTTAACAAGAAACACAAGGAAACAAAGTTTACATAAAAGTACACAATTAGATAATTTTTCTGAGGCAAAATTTGTCAGTTTTTTCTTCTATGGATCATGATTTTATATAAAAACTATGCATTGTTTTTGCTTAGACCTAGAACTTAACTTTTCAAAGAAGATAAACAATCTTATATCTTACATTTTACATTTAAGTGTATAATGTATGGTGAATTAATTTTTATAAATTATAATACATGGATCAATAACCTTTTTCTTTTGCTTGTAGATATCAAATTGTCCAACCATTTTTTATTGGAAAAGTATATATTTTTCATTGTGTTATCTCTAGGTATTTTTCAATACAGTTACTATGTTTGTATGAGTCTATTTCTGCATCTTAAGATTAAGTTCCAGTTGTCTATAGTTCTCTCCCTATGTCAATACCTGGCTGTTTTGATTGTTGGTATGCTTTGTATGGTCTCAGAGTTAGATAATGTGATTCTTCCTGCTTCAGTCTCCATTTTCAAATTATTTTCTGTATTCTGGTAGATTTACTTTTCCATATAATTTTTAGAAGAACCTTATGCACACCCACGAAAGTCTGTGGCATTTTGCCTGGAATTATTCCCAGCCTTCACATCAAATTAGAGAAAGCTGGCACTGTCATCAGCTTCAATCTCCTAACCCTGTGTCTCTCACTTGATTTCACAAAGCAGTGTTTGCTGGGTTATTTTTTTTCCCTCCCTACTCACTGTTTTTAGCAATTGCTTCTACCCAGTGCCTTCAGCATAGATGGATGAGCCAGGGGCTACAGAACCTGTAATACCTTTCATTCCTCACTTTTCTTCTCTGTATATTATAGCTGGATTCATCTTGTCACAGATCAAATCCAACTTCCTGTGTCAGATGACTGACTCTTTCAATGTTACTGTGATTTACACATTTATTTCTTAAATCCAGAAATCTGGAATTTAATACATAGCTTTCATCTATTATAAATACATGATCACAGGCCTGCATTCTCACTTCCAAAAAGATTTCAAGTGGCTAGAGACATAGCTCGGCAGTTTAAGCACTTGCCTGGCAAGTGCAAGGTCCCAGGTTTGATTCCTCGTACCACATGATGTGCTGGCCCCAAAAGCAGGAGTGGCAGTGCACTTCTGTAACCCAGTGGTGGGGAGGATGAGACAGGGAGATCATTATGAGTCTGAGCTGTGCAGTGAGACCCTGTGTCAAATAAAGAAAGAAAAGATAAAAAGACTTTAATTATATTCTCTTTTCTTCCTTAATGCCAGTGCTTCACGGTTTTCTTCACAATTTACATACAACAGTAGAACCTTAGTAGTCTGCATATGGCTGGACTGTTTTCAGTGAATGCATGAGCTCTGCTTTACAGAGGGAACCACAAATGTGCCTTATACCAAGCAGGTGATCTTGTGTGAGTGATTTAACCCTGTAAGATCTAAATGTTTTCAGTAAAGTGAGGATATATATACTTTCTTAAATTACCTGAAAACATTAATGAGTGTATTAAATAAACAACTTAATACATTTTGGGTTTTTTTTGTTTTCTTTTCTGTCAGTAGGTTTTTTTTATTTTTATTTTTTATTTTTTTTTATTTTATTGAACTACAAATGTCAATCAGACAATTTCAAGACACCTTAACAATACAGATTTGATAAATTAATACATTACAAACTGTTTCCATAATGTTTTGGCATTGTACAAGGTGCATACATGATATTATATTTACAGATATTATTTTAGCAGATATCTCTTATCAGTGAATTAAGAGTGTAGCTGCTTACTTATCTTATTTTTATACATGAATTATATCAAAAACTCAATAATTATTTTCCTAGTGGATGACTGTAGTACTAGAAGCCGAAATAATATCCTGTCCAACCACCATTAGTGCAGATCTTGCCTCTCATAGAATTATGTAGAAGCACAGCGTTATCTCTCCCAACTGTACTGTCTATACACACACATCATGATTTTTTCTTTCTACATTTTGAAAAATAAATAAAAAGTATATCAAAATTTCATTACTACTAGTTCGATTTTTTTTTTAATGGAGCTAGGGAGTGAACTTTGTTCCTTGTGCTTCTCAGGGAAACATTTATTTTATTGAGCCATCTCCTTGGCCCATGGTTGCAATGGATTTTATCATTTTTCTCAGCTTGAAAAACCGGGCCTCTGTTTCTCTCTGTTTTCCCTTTGCCTTTCATTTTTTTCAGGCATTTATTCTAGAGAACTTGTAAATTCTAATTTTTTACTGCCTTTTAGAAATAATTGTGGGGGCCAAGGATATGCCTCAGTAGAATAAGCATTTCCCTTGCAAATGCAAGGACCTGAGTTCAATCCCCGTTTCCACAAAAAAAAAAAAAAAAAAAAAAAAAAAAAAAAAAAAAAAAAAAAAAAAAAAAAAAAAAAAAAAAAAAAAAAAAAAAAAAAAAGAAAGAAAGAAAGAAAGAAAGAAAAAGAAAAAAGAAATAGTTGTATACAGCCCCTTGCAACTTTATAGCCAAGGAAATGTCTTTTTTTCAGTAGTTGGGAAGCACTGCCTTGAAATGTGAGCACTGGACTGTACAGTCACATTCCCAGTCTCTGAGGGAAAGTGCGACATTAACTTCCCTGAGCATGCTGATTAGCACTCACACACTTCCTAATCATGGGGAAAGCAAACACCAGCTGAAAAATCCAAAATGGTACCTTCCATGGGTCAACCTTCACCCCATCTTCTCCCAGTAACTATTCACTGGATATGCAGTGCTTCATTGTTGCACATGTTATTGCAGATTAATTATCTTTGGTGTTTCTTTCTAGTGAGAAAATGTTTAGTGAAGTTTTTATGCTTGCAATTTTTTATTTTGAGAGTAGAAACAATTAATCACAGCCAACAGACTCACCTCTCTCCAACTCTTACACTGTCTTTGTCTCCTTTAGTCAAAGATTTTCACAATTCAAAATCTTGTATTTTTCATTTCCAGCTATAAAATCCTTTAATGAATATTCATGACCTTCATGATAAATTTAAAGTCCTTGATTGGTAAACAAACTGCTTCACAACATGCACCTCTACCCTTTACAACTGAGAGCTACCAGTGGTCTAAGTGACTACCCAGAAGGTGCAAGGTCCCAAGTTTGATCCTCAGTGCTGCACACTATGTTGTACAGGTCCTTGAGCCTCTGGGGCACTGGGTGTTTGGTGCCCACCTATAATCCCAGAACTGGGGAGGCAGAGACAGGAGGATCACTGTGAGTCTGAACTGCATAGTGAGATCCAGTATCAACAACAAAACTGATAAATAAAATAAAAGTAAGAGTAGAACTTAGTATCAGTTTGCATTGGAGCTCTCCAGTTACATCCAGATGCCAGGACAGATGCGGGTTTCTGTGCACAGACTGAGGAGATTGTGATGGAGCTGAGGAGTAACACTGACTCTGGTAGACTGGATGCTGTGTGTCACAGATCAAGAGAAGGGTTTCTTTCCATGATGTGAAGCATGCTAGCATCGGCAACCCGAAGCCCACATGTTCTCAGGGAATCTCACAGCTCAGAAAGGCAATACACTCCCCTCTAATGTCAAGTAAAGTAAAAATTCTTGAGAGGGGAATCATCACTTTTAAAAATCATCCCAGTTTCAGACAGCTCTTTGGGAGTAAAATCATATTGTTACGCACCCGAATTATATGGGATATTTAATGAAATTGAAAGCTTGAATCAAAACCAAATTTACATGTGAAAGAATCATTTTCTTCTTCAAAGCATGAAATAAAAATTCTCATTTACTAATACGTACTATAAAAATCATATACAGCGATCAGCCTGATCCACCCCAGCCCGACCCGCCCTGCAATTCCCCGGAGCCCCTACTCCCAAGCCCGCCAAACAAATGAGAATTTTTGTGACTCTTCTGGCCCCTGATCCATTCAAGCATGGACAGGTGAGTGTGTGGGAGAACTTTTAGCTTCTTTGCCTGCTTGGCGTGAACTGGAGCCCCCTCCCCGAAGACCTCCCAGGTAGCGATCTGCCCCATCCACCCCAGCCTGCTCTGCCCTGCAACACCCCATAACCCCTGACCCGAAGCCCGCTGAGCTAGTGAAAATTTTGTGACTCTACCGCACTCTGACCCAGCCCAGCAAGGCCCAGTGAGTGTGAGGGAGAGCTTTGGCACCCCACGGTGCTCCCTGGGACAGAGGCACAACAGGGGGGGAACTATAGGCTCACAGTTGTGCCAGAAGGACTTCAACAAAAAGGAGTGGAACGCAATAGCTAGACAAACATCAGGCATAACTGGATAATTTCAGACTTAATAGACTGACACCCGAATCTCATTACGTGCTATGGTTGTAACTGCATGAAAGCTCTACACCAAAGATCTGAGGTCAGTGCTATACAAAATGACAAAGACAAGAAGAAAAATGCAATCTCAGGCCTCGAGCCCACCAATGATAAGTGCAGAGGACACAAGCTCTGCTGAAATGAATGAATTAACATAGTTGGAAGCAAAGAAACAACAGCAGAAAGGTATAGAGGAACTCAGACCAGAATTAATGCCTGAAATAAGAAACAATCTTTTTGAATACATAGCATCTGAAATAATGGATCAAATCCAGAAATATATGAGGGAAACCCAATGCCGACCAAGAACAAGTGCAGAGAACACTATTCCAGCTGAAATGTATGAATTACCAGTGTCGCAAGCAAAGACACAATAGCAGAAAGGTAAAGAGAAACTCAAGGCAGAAATAGTTTCTGAAATTAAAAAGAAATCTTTGAAATCATAGCATATGAAGTAGAGAATCAGTTCTGGAAATATATGGAGGAAACCCAATTTGGAAAAAACTGCAGTAAAAGAATAATAGCTACGTCTAAAGAAGACATGGATAAAAAAATAGAGGAGATTAGAAATATAAATGATTCCTTGAATGAGCAATACAGGAAACGAAGAGATCGCATGAAGCAGAGTCAAAGAGATATAGAAGAACTTAAAATCTCAATTACGAGTTGACAAAACCATTTGAGTAAAAGCGAAGACAGAATTTCAGGTCTTGAAACATTGGTGCAGCTGGTGAGAAGGTGAGAAAGGATCTCTTAAAAACGACGAGGATGCAGGAAAAAATAATCCATCACCTCCAAGACGATGCCAAGATGTACAATGTGAGATTAATGGACATCAATGAGAATGAAGGAGTCAATACAAATGATATGAAAAGAATATGGGCAGAAGTAATAGCAGAAAATTTCCCAAATACAAGGAAACACTCTAACATTCAGGTAACTGAAGAATACAGAATACCAAATAACTTCAACCCAAGTAAAAACACACTGAGGCATATAATAGTCAAGATCCCAGAAATCCAATGAAAGAATAATGTACTGAAAGCTGTTTGAGAAATGAAGCAGATCACATTCAAAGGAATGCCCATCAGAATTACAGCCAACTCCTCTTCACAAAACATGAAGGCAAGGAGAGCATGAAGCAGAGTTCTTCAAGTCCTACATGAAAACAAATTCCAACCCAGACTACTATACCCTGCAAAGCTCTCTTTCAAGTTTGATGAATAAGTGAAATACTTCCATGACAAAGAACAACAAAACACTTTCATGATTGCAAAGCCAACACTACATAGACTAATAAAAGATGTTCTAGAGAGAGACCACAATGACCAGAACTCCACAGATGAGAACAAAAGAACCCACTAAATAGAGCAAACAATTATATGCAGGACAAAAAGGAATAAACAACAGCAGGTAAATAACATGACAATCATAAGTCAACACATTTCAATTATAACCACCAATGTAAATGGACTCAATTCACCAATTGAAAACTAGACTGGCATAGTGGATTAGAAAACAAAACCTCAAAATATGCTGTATACAAGAAACACCCTTAACTCAAAAACACATTCATAAGCTTAAAGTCAAAGCATAGATGGTGGTTGGACAGGATATTATGGCGGCTTCTAGTACTATGGTCATCCACTAGGAAAATAATTATTGAATTTTTGATATAATTCAGGTATAAAACATAAGATAAGTAAACAGCTACACTCTTAATTTACTGATAAGAGACATCTGCTATAATAATGTCTGTAAGTATAATATCATGTATGCACCTTGTATGATACCAAAACAGTATGAAAACAGTTTGCAGTGTATTAATTTATCGAATCTGTCTCATTAAGGTGTCTTAAAACTGTCTGATTGATATTTGTACTTCAATAAAATAAAAAAAGAAGATAACAATGTACAATGTATTGATTATTGATACAGTCCTATTAATCAGTTTTGAAACTGTCTCATTGCTATTTGTTTCTCAATAAAATAAATAAAATAAAATAAAGAAAACAGGGAAAAAAACAAACAAACAAATAAAACAAAGCATAGAAAATAATACTACATGCCCCAGCACCTCAGAAAAAAGGAGGGGTAGCAATTCTGTTCTTAAACAGCCTCAACTTCAAAACAAGAATGGTCAAACTAAACCAAGAAGGCCACTGTATATTTTTAGGGGAAAAATTGAAGAGGAAGAGGTAACACTCATAAATATCTATGCACAAAACAGAGGAGCACCCATCTATGAAAGACAAATCTTAATGGACATGAAAAATCTAATATTCAAGACTGCAATCTTAACAGGAGACCTTAACACCCCCTTATCTAAAAAAGATAGGTCAACCAGACAAAATATTAGCAACGAAGTAACAAAACTGAACCAGATCTTGAAACAAATGGACTTAGTGGACATATACAGTGTGTTCCACCCAACCACAGCTGAATACACACCTTTTTCAGCTGCACATTGGTCATTTTGCAAAATACACCACAAATTTGTCTATAGGTCATGCTTAAGTAAATGCAAGAAATCAGTAATTATCCCATGCATATTATCGGACCTCAGTGCAATGAAAATGGAAATAAATGACAAAAGAAACCCGAAAAACCCACTAAATTCATGGAAATTAAAAAACACCCTACACAGAAATCAATGGGTCACAGATGAAATTAAACAAGAAATTCAAAAATATCTACAGTTCAATTAAAATTCAACAACAACTTATCCGAATTTAGGGAATGCGATGAAAGCAGTTCTTAAAGGGAAAAATCATAGCTATAAACTTACACATTAGGAAAACAGGAACAAAAAAGCACCCTAATGTTGCACCTCTGACATCTAGAAAAGGAAGAACAAACCAAACCCAGAGTGCAAAGACGGGAAGAAATCATAAAGATTAGAAGAGAAATGAATTCAACTGAGATGAAGAAAACAGTTGAAAGAATCAAAGAATCAAAAAGTTGGTTCTTTGAAGACTGTATAAAGTTGATAAGCCCCTAGCTCACCTCATCAAAAAAAGGAAAGAAAAAATTCAATTACAAGCAATAAGAAATGAAAAGGGTGAAATCACCACAGTACCAGTGGAAATAAAGAAGATTATCAATGGCTACTTCAAGAATCTTTATGCTCTCAGAATAGAAGACACAGAAGAAATGAACAGATTGCTTGAAAAGTACAAATTACGAGAACTGAATCAAGAAGACATAACAACTCTCAATAAGCCATTAACAGTCAATGAAATATGAAACGTAAAGAAAAGCATGCTGACAAAGAAAAGTCCAGGTCCTGATGGATTCACAGCTGAATTCTACAAGAAATTAATAAAAGATATAATCCCTACACTCCTCTAACTCTTCAATAAAATTGAAAAGGAAGAAGTCTTCCCAAAATCATTTCTGGAGGCAAGTATTATGCTGATTCCAACACCAGGGAAAGACACAAGCAAAGAAAGAGAACTACAGGCCAATCTACATCATGAACATAGATGCAAATATCCTCAATAAAATCCTAGCTAATAGAATTCAGTCCTTCATTAGAAGATCATACACCATGACCAGGTAGGATACAATCACGGTTGCAAGGATGGTTCAATATTTGAAAATCTATAAATGTAATACACTATATTAATAGACTGAAATTTAAAAACCACATGATCATCTCAATTGATGCATTAAAAACTTTTGACAAAATCCAACACTCACTCATGTTCAAAGTCCTACAAAAAATTGGAATAGAAGGACTCTACCTCAATTTGATAAAAGCCATCTATGACAACCCAACAGCTAATTTAACTCTAAATGGGAAAAGCTAAAATGTTTTACTCTGAGATGTGGTATAAGGATGACACTAGCATAGAGGAAACTGGAAATCACATGCCTGACATCTCTGAAATGATAACTTTGGAAGTAAAGAAACAACTGCAGAATGTTTCAGAAAAGGTAAGATCAGAAATAATTTCTAAAGTAAAAAATGTAGTGATAACTATAGTGAAAGAAGTACTAAGTGCTTCTAAGGAATACACTGATAAAAATAGAACAGAATATAAAAATTCTGGATCACCTGAATAAGCAATATAGGAAAAAATAGAATGTATGAAACAGGCCCAAAGTAATATAAGGAAATTAAAATCTCAATCACAAGCTGGCAAATCTTTCTGAGTGAAAGTGAAAATACCTTCTGACCTTAACGACACCATTGCAGCTAGCAAAAAAGTAAGGAAAGATCTCTTAAAAACAACTAGGATGCAGGACAAAATAATTAAACACCTGAAAGATGATGCAAAGATGAACCATGTGATACTAATAGGCATCAGTGAGAAGGAAGGAGTCAATAAAATGATATAAAAGAATATGGGTCAGAAATGATAGGAGAAAACTTTCTAATCATGGAGCAACAATCTGATACTCTGATAACCGAAGCATATAGAACTCCAAATACCACCAACCCAATTAAAACCACTCGTAGTCATATAATAATCCAGATCCCAGACATTCAGCACAGGAACAGTGCTGCCTCTAAATAAAGGAAACAGATCACATTTAAGCGAAAACCCATCAGAGTAATGGCAGATTTCTTTTAAAAAACCATCAAGTCAAGAAGAGCATGGAGCAAAGTACTTCAAGTCTTGCAAAAAAGCAAATTCCAACCCAGACTGATATAGCCTGCAAAACTCTCTTTTAAGTGTAATGGAGAACTAAAATACTTCCATGACAAAGACCAACTAAAGAATTTCATGGTGACAAAGCCAAGCCTACACATGCTACTAAATGATGTTCTAGAGAGGGAGGGAAATGATCACAACCCCATGAGAATGGAAACAACCCACCAAATAGGGAAAACAAATGCAGGAGATTAATGAGTATATAATAAGTTGTTCAGTTATTCTTTTGTATACAGCAGCAGAATATTTCCATCAGCACACTCTACAAATGGACTTCTCTTGCACCCTATAAGTCAAGATTCCGTATGGGACTACATTGGTGGATTTCAAGGAAATAGCTATAGCTCAGTCCCACAAGTGACACCTGGCCACCAGTAGGTGTCATAGTCATTATCTGTATCCAAAACACACTAGAATTTTGTGTGATATCCTATCCCCAAACTGTCAGAAGTGATGGTCATTTATTTGTCATTCCAGCATTTATCTTATGTTTTATTCTTAGTATTTCTTTACTATCATGAAAATTTTTCTTAGTTCAAATGTTTTGAAACATTTAATTTTTAATTAATTAGTATTTAGTTTTCTAAATAATGATTAATCTTAATTTTTGTTTCAGATTTATACTATATCTTTGAATTACAGTTTATCTAAAAGACATCATTTGATATCTTCTAATAGTAATAGAAACTTTCAAAAGTATATCTCTATTTTCTGTTGATTTTATCTTACTTCTCCACTGTCCTTTATACACACATACACATATATGAAATAGAGTGCGTGTGTAACCCTACATAATATTGGTACTGTTTCATAGAAATCTTCAATGACCTTTTAAATAAAGGCTCATCTAATATATTTTATATAGTCCTGCATAACTGTCACTTTGAGAGCTCTTAATTGTCATTCCAGGAGCACACTGCATCTTCTCATGACTTTTAATTATGCTCTTTGTTACTTCCTATAGGCTACATCTGGAGGTATTAAAATATATCAAGTTTCTATAAATAGAAAACATTTTACTTTTAGGTTTCAAAGGTATGTTTTCTAAGTATAAAATTCAAAGAAGATAGGTCTTTTTTTTCTTTCAGTCCTTTAATTAGTCTAGTTTCTTACACCTCTCGTCCTTTTTTTTTCTTTCTTATGTGGAATAAGATGCTATACAATTTTGTTCTTCCATAACTAATACTTTTTATATATATACTTTTACCTTTTTTCTTTATAAGAAGTCTTAGACAATTTCATTTTTGTGTATGTTGGTATGATTTTATTTAAATTTCTTGTGCTAAAGGTTCATTTTTCTTGGAAATGTGGTATGATAAGTTGATCTAAATTTAGAAATTTTAAATATTTAAGTATTTGTTGTCTACTCATTTCTACTTTGCGAATTCTAATTATATGAATTAAAAAAAAGAAAGGAACAGTTAAAGCTTACAATTTTTGTTTTTACTCTGATTTTTTTATTATAACTTCTTGTTAGTTATTTCTTTTTAAAAACAAAACTTATAAATTTATATCTGGTAATCTGAAAAACTAATTTGCATATAGCTTCATGTAATACAGAAACCATTGTTCAATTCTTACTTTTATTAGTGAAATCTTGTATCATGTATAATGCTGTTTTCTTCTATCACTATTTTGTATTCTTTAAAAATAATAAGAAAAAGTATAAAAAAAAGAAAAAATACCGTGCTGAAAAATTTAAAAAAGTAACTATGTACATATTAAAGATGTATGCATCTTTAAGAGTTCATACAATAAATCTTTCAGTGGTGTCAGGCATGTGCCTATATTAAATGGTTCTCTGAGGGTAAGCACATCCTTGACACAGTCTCTTTGCAATGCTTAACTTTAGTTAGGATTCCAAAACTCCACACAGGCCCATCTGTGCACTGCCCTGTAAATTCCCATTGCAGCAGGAGTCCATAATAGTAGTGGGTTATCCACATGACTGGCAGTGTCAGAAGTTGTTGACTTGAGCCTTTTACAGCTCAGCATATTAATATGATTTTACCTTCTATACCTCATTTTTATACTTTTCTGCTGGATGGTTAAGACCAAGATAAAGCAATACCTATATAACAAGAGCCTCATTCTGATAACATGAATACCTACCTCTTCTTCCACCATCCCCAAGAGATGCCTGATCAGCCCTGCCTGTCTTCAGCAAGAAGCTTCTTAAATCAGTCTCTTCCTAATCCTCCTTGCTCTGGATGGTTTTTCTTGATAATATTCTATTCATTGTCAGTTCCCTTCTCCCCATCTACAGATCTATATTTGACTTTCTGGTGTTTGTATCTGGGCCAAGTGTTTGCAGTGGAGCTCATACCTATTGGCTTGGTCTTGAATAAGTTTCATCTTATGCACATCCATAGGGGAGCAGCATTTTTCTTTAGGATCCTCACTGAAGAAATTATGAGCTGCTGGTATTATAGCATTTTACTGTCATGAAATACTTCTCATGCATGAACTGTTGCCCAAGTAATTATGGCATCTCTATTTCTATGTGCCAAATTTCATTTTTGTGGCACTGGATATTGAACTCAGGGCTTTGCACATGGTAGGCAAAGGCATAACCACTGAGCCACATGTCAGCCCCAATGAGGCAAGAATTTAATCTTTTTCATGATTATGAGTGGTTAGACTTAAAAACCTAAGGGCCCTAAAGTTGCAGTAATTGTGAAAAACAAATATACAAAAGAGATGCAGACTGAGCACCTGAGACTGCAGGTATCAGGGAGGAGGGTTCAAGCCTCAGATCCTATGGTGCCTTCTCAGTTCTTCTGTAGCAAAAAAAATGCCTTCACACAATCAATTTTCGTTCTCTGATAGTGTTAGAGATTTTATTATGGCTGTTTCCAGCTGGGAGT
Organism: Ctenomys sociabilis; assembly: GCA_004027165.1. NCBI lineage: Eukaryota > Metazoa > Chordata > Mammalia > Rodentia > Ctenomyidae > Ctenomys > Ctenomys sociabilis. The sequence continues at coordinate 14,138 of PVKA01018265.1, forward strand.
TTTGAGGGAGGATCTCTTCCATACTTCCTTCCTAGCTTCTGAAGATATCAGGTAAAGCTTAGTGTCCTCTGCTTATCCATGCCTTTTCCAGCCTCTAACCATATTCGTGTTTCATACTTCCTGTGTTTTCATGACATCTTTTTCCCTCTCTGCATCAACTCTTGTTTTAAAAGGTTACCCGTCCTTGGCAGTAAAGGACCACCAACTCCAACATGAACTTCACCAATTGTATCTGAAACATTGCTTTAAAATAAGGTTGCATTTTAAGGCACTGTGGAGTTAGGATTTCATCATATTTTTTTTCAGGAGGACACAGTCATAATTCTATCCACAAAATACCTTTTCCCAAAGATCACATGTTCTCCAGAGATTGTAAAAGCAAAGCTTCCCTTTGGTTTGTTAGAACACCAACAATTCTACAGAAGAGAACTGTCTGAGTAAAACTGACCATGAAAGCAGAAACATTTTCCTCATCATCTTGGTTGGAAATAAGCATTCCAGTTTGGGTTTTAACATGGCGAGATTAATGCTTTCCATAAAGACAAAAGGTGCGAAGAAACTGTCTCTCTCTAGAGGAAGGATAGCAGTAAGCGCAAACAAAGAGACCAGTAAGGAAGTCTGAGGAGATCAGCCGGTTTATATCACACCTTACATGCACCACTTTTGTTTTAAAAATATTTGTCATTGTTCTTATTGTCATTATTTTTATTGCAGGGCTAAAGATTCTACTGAGACCCTTTGTACTGAGCTAGATCCCCAGGCTATTCTTCGTTTGTTTGTTTTTAGTCAGGATCTCACTGATTTGCTCAATTTCTGAGACTTGTCTCAAACATACGTCCTTGTGCGCCATCCAATCCCAGGGCTGAGACTGCAGGCAGACTGTCCCTTGACTACCACCACCTATTGTCCTTATAGAAGGGCTCTTGCTTAATGGAAGAACCCATTTCTAGTTCTGCTTTTTAATTTTATTTTATGTCATTCTCTCTTTTTGTAAACAATTTTATTGGAAAGAAGTAGCAATGAGATAGTTTCAAAACAGGTTAGGAGTACAGTTACAATAATTAACACATTGCATATTGTTGTCTTTGTAGTAGTTATTCATAGTACAAGATGCAGACATGATATCCTACCTACACATTGTTAGTTCAAAACTTTCTTCTGACTGAAATAAGAGAAAGCACCTATATATCTATGCTATTTTGTATATACAGATATATATCTATATATTTTTACTACAAAATGCTACTTCATTTATAACACCCTTTTTTGTTTACTTTTGTCAAAGATGTATATTCCATCACTATTCATATATTGGAGGTGCATGAATTCAGCAGAGGAATATAATATAGTCCAGGAGTTTATAATAGTAGTGGGTTATCCGCATGGTTGGCAATGTCAGAAGCTGCTGACTTGAGCCTTTTACAGCTCAGCATATTAATATGACTTTACTTTTTATACCTCATTTTTATACTTTTCTGTTGGATGCTTTAGACCAAGATAAAGCAAGATCTAAATAATGAGAAATTTAACTTTTGTATCTGACAAGGTCAGTCAAATCCACTCAGGACTTACCCTTAAATCCTGCATAGCAGTTTGTAGATCTTTTGTCAGTGTCAGCCATGTGGCTGAGTCATGGCCATTGCTTGACAAATTTGCTCTCTATGAAAACCTGAGAGAATGTTTTCTCTCCAGGTGACAATTTTTAGACACACTCTACATCATCAATCACTTTCTTCTGTGGCCCAATAATCTCCTTGATCAGGAACACTGAGTTACAACATGTTACTGTATAGTACAAGCTCCCATAAATCCACAAACATATCTCTCAGACCTACAGAAATCATTCCTAAAATTTATTTGGAATCAGAAAAAGACCAAGAATAGCAAAAGCAATCCTGGGCAACAAAAACAAGTCAGGAGGCATTACAATTCCTCATTTGAGATTATAGTAGAAAGCTACTGTGTTAAAATCAGCATGGTATTGCAAAAAATAGACCTGAGGATCTATGGAATAGATTGGAAGATTCAGAAGCCACTACATAAGCCAACTTATCTTCAACAAAGGGGTCAAATATTCTTATTGGAAGAATGATAGCCTCTTTAACAAGTGGTGGTGGAAAAACTGGCTCTCTACATGCTGAAAACTAAAACTTGACTCAGGTCTATCACAATGCACTAAGCTAAAGTCAAGATGGATTCAAGATCTAAACATTATGGATTAGTGGACTATATTGGAATATTTTGCTGAATTCATGCTCCTACAATATTTAAATGACAATGGAATGTCCTTCTCTGACAAAACCTAACAAAAAAGAGGATACAAATGAATGACCGTTTTGCATCTTTTTAGTCAAAATAGGATAGATGTACAGCTACATTCTCTTAATTCAATGAATAAGAAGATTTGTTCTAATAGTGTTTGTGGCAGGATATCATGACTACAACTTGTACAATGAATAACCACTAAGAGAACAAAATTCAATGTATTTATTATTGAAATTGTCCCACTAATCAGTTTTGAAATTGTCTCATTATTATTGGTTTCTCAATAAAAGTATTTAAAAAAACCAGAAACACTAAATCTCCTGGAAAAGAAAGTAGGAAGAACTCTTGAAAACATAGGTGTAGGCAAACGTTCATGAACAAAAATCAAACTGCACTGGGTAACACTTGAAAGAATTAACAACTGGAGCATCCTCTTATTGAGAAGTTTTTGCATGTCAAAAGAAATTACCAACAGAGTGAAAAGACAACTCACAAATTTGGAAAAAATCTTGACTAATAAGCACGCAGCCAAAGGTTTGATCTCTAGAATTTATGAAGAACTAAAAGTCATTTGGGCCCCAAAATTTAAAGACCCAATCCAGAAATGGGCATTCAAAATGAACACACATGTCTCAGAGGAAAAAAATTCTAGAAGCTAATAAGTACATGGAAAAATGCTCCACATCACTAGCCATCTGTGAATTGCAAATTAATACAACACGGAGATTCCATCTCACCCAGAAAGAATGGCTATCACAGGTCATTCTTAATCTACTTTGTACCTAGGTCTCTTGGTTACCTTTAAATCTTATCTTTTCAATTTTCCTTGTTAGTATCTTCTTTCACTACAGACATTCTAAGATCAAGAACAAGCTAACACAAAATTATTTAGTAAAATACACATCTTTTATATTTAAAACATTGTCCCTTTTTCTTGCTGGTTATTATTGAAAGACTAAAGGAGAGCTCTGGACACTGACTCCAACCGGTGACTAAACTTCCCTTACCTGTGGCGATAACTTGAGTAGTGGCCAACTGTCCTTCGTTCAGTACTTTAGCATGTTTTGTATTTTCATTATATTTAGATCTTTTGGGTTAGGGACAGAGTCTCTTATAATTCTTGTTTGTGGCTCTTTGGCTTTTGAAATCCTCTTTACACATGAAGCCCAGATCTACTTTGCCGTAGCTGAGGTTCTTTCCACCTACTCCATTGTGCCACATTCTACTGACCAGAGTTATGCTGACTATCATTCAGGGCTCCACCGCTGGCGGCTGCTCTTCTGGTTCGTTTGGATATCATGTTCTCCATCTGAGTGTGTAGAGAGGCCCTGGCAGATGCTTGTGGAGAGCAATACTCACTTTGTTTCTCAGGACAAGCATTTTTTTTGCAGGGCCACAACCACTCTGTTTCATTTTCAGTGGTGCCTTGCAAATGAAGCCATATTCTTTGCTCTCTGTGTACGCAGGTCACAAGTACAGTTCTTTAATGATAGCCCATTACATTTCAGCTAGTGAAAATATCTCTGTTTCGAGCAACACATTAATAACTTCACAGTTTCCTGTTTGCATAGCCACCAGAGGTAAAGTAGAAAAACACTACATTAAGAGTGACCTACTAGCTGGATCTTTTTCCTTTATAGCTATTTTTTTCCATAACAGTAAAGAGATGCACTAATTCTCTGATACCATAAAGTAAATAAATAGTTCACTTGGTGGGAAAATAAAATTTCTCTATAGAAATAAGTAATTCCAATAAATATACTTCAAAACAGTAGTTTCCTAAAGTTGAGCTGGAAATTATAAACACAGATTAAAAAGAAACTTTTAGTTAATGAATGATGAGATTTGTAGGGATCAGAAGGAGAAGGACCATGATGTCATGTGAGTCAAGTTTTCTTTCCAGAACAAGTTGCTTTCTACAGAAGGCAGCTTTAGTTTACTATTCGCAAAATATTTTGGCCAAATGTAAGGTGAAGTCCCATAGCTATTATGGTGACAGGAACAAAAGATACTTTTTAACCTGAAAAAAATGGTTTTCAATTATCCTAGATAGATACAAAAAAGTATTTTAATTATCTCAAATAAAATTTCATTCTAAGAATGTTGAATTTAAAGAAAACAGTCCTGTTTGTTTGTACAAAATTTCCACATGGCAGTTCTAATCTCACTGGGAAATTTTGAGCAAAATCATTCACAGTGCTCTGGAAAGTCACAGTCCCAGATGAAAACATGCAGGATTCTGACGTTTTGATTTCTGCTCTATTGTAATTTGTCATCAAGCTTCAAATGGTCTCAAATGTTTACAGTTGCTACATGTTTTTACTTGTTTAAGAAGTTACATGAAGCATAACAAAGAGATGAACAAAAGTTGAATACCTTTACATAAAGCATGAGTATCCCATCAACAAAAAGGAGGTATGATCACCACTTGAATGTTTTATACCTTTTGCTAAACCAGATCTTTCCAGATATAGTTGCATGCTTCATTTTTCCCAATCATAAACATATCCATTATATTTTCTATTTCAATTACATGCCCCAAAATTAATATATCTATTCTGGCTTCTTCACAGCCACTTCTCTGCTTCTTATAAATTTTTAACTTTATTTCATATGTATTATTCATTTCTATTTGCTCAGTTTTGAAAAGAAATGATTATTTGCATAATCATGTGAAAAGCCACACAGTAGTTACAACTCAACAAGCTTCTTCAAAATGTTTTTCAGAATTACTTTTGAAGAATTACCTTTTAAAATATATGATCACTTAGTCCTTTAGGAGTTAGTGCAATCAATTTATTTTAGGGAAAAAAATAGCTAGGAGAGGGGTGCACTCTTATAATTCCAGCATTCAAGAGGCTGCGGCAGGAGGACTACTGCAAGTTAGAGAACAGGTTGGGCTACAAAGTGAATTAAAGGCCAGCCTAAACCACAAATAATTACTATTTCTTAGAAGTATTAATTAATTAATTAGTCAAAAATTTAAAAGAAAAATATTCACAATAACCATGAAAAGGCAATACTATCTAACGCTTTAAATTAAAAAAGTAAATTACTTCACTAAATAGGTACATTTCATAACTTATAAAACTAGATGTTAAAATATATTTTCTTTAAGAAATTCAGTGATGGCTGCTGTATTACATGTTACTATCTTTGAATTAGTTGGTTAGGTTACAAGATATAAATGTACAAAATGGGTTTAAAGAAGAAAACCAAACAAAACAATAACAAAAAAAAAAAAGAAAAAAATTAAGAAGAAAAAATAGTAAGTATAAAAAGAAACATTTTTTTTTTCTTCACAGAACCAAGAATTGAACTCAGGTCCTTGCACTTGCCAGGGAAGCACTTATTCTATTGAGCCATCTCCCCAGCCCCCTAAAAGAAACATTTTGTAAAAGAAAAAAATTTTAAGCACTAACTGCTCTTTTCAAAAGACCAAATAATAAGGGGCCGGGAAGATGGCTCAGTAGAATAAGCACTTCCCTGGCAAGCACAAGGGCCTGAGTTCAATCCCTGGTTCCACAAATTCATAAAGACCAAATAATACATGTTCTAAATTTTAAAATGGCACTTTCACCACACAATGACTACCCTTTGACTGACTTCTGGTTTTTCTCTGTTTAATTTCACTGATTACCAATATGTTTCTGTTTAATATTATAACCCTTTGGTAAATCAATGAAAGCTAGAGCTTCACAAAATGGAGAAAACACGCCAATATAAGCAGAGGAACCTGTATCTTACAGTAGGAACATCTAGGCAGTAGCTTTAACCTGTGCCAGGTTTGGGAACAGAATCTAAAAATCAATGTAACTAAAACAGTATCAGTAAAGAGAAATGCAATTTTCAGTGCAGTTGCCTAGCTCACAGGTATCAGCATGTATAGTTAGGTGAGAATCCTACCAATTAACAGCTAGTTTCAAAAACTTCATGGAGATTCTCAGGATCAGTGCCTTAGCCATCTTGTGTATACAAATGTAAAATAGCATAGATATACAGCTACTTTCTCTTAGTTCAGTGGGAAGAAAGTTTTGAACTAATAGTGTTTAGACAAGATATCATGTCTGCATCCTGTACTATGCATAACTACTCCAAAGATAATAATGTAGTAGTTATTGTAACTGTCCTACTAACCTGTTTTGAAACTATTTCATTGCTACTTCCTTCTCAATAACATTAATATAAAAAAAGTGAAATGCAATAGAGAAGAAAAGACAGGGCACGATGAGAGACCGATCTGCCAGCTCTCACCACACTTCTGCTGGTGTAGGGGGTAGTGAGAGGAGTTCAGTGGGCAGCACAGCAGTCATGCTTGCAGTGCCAGGCTCTCCTGCACATCCCGCCCTGCTGCTGTTCCAGCCGCCAGCACCTGGAGCTCCCTGGGCAAACAGGACAGAGGTGTGATCTTTATCAGCTGAGTTTTGTTCCCCCTAAAATGTAAACTCAGTATGCCAGTGACTGGGAGGTGGAGAGAAAGTGAACATGGGCAAGTGATAAGGATTCCAAACATAGTTTACCTAAGGTGAACAATCTCAGTACCGGCTCTGGTAATTTTCTTTCTTTCTTTTTTTTTTTTTTTGGCAGAACTGGGGATTTTTTTTTTTCTTGGTCTTCCAAATGTTTACTATTTCTAATGTCTTATCAGTTATTACACATTATTGAAAGTAATTGTACAACAGACAAAAACGACAAGAAAAAAACCTTCTTGAAAACAAGTGCCAGTGTTCAATTATTTCCGCAATCTTACATAACTGTGTCTTTTAATCTGAGCAACAGATTTGACAATAAAAAGAGATAATAGAACAACCATTGATAATTAGTACCATTTTGAAAATCTGTGACATATTTATTGTGTGTTATCCTGTTTCTATCTCTTTTTCTATTTGATTTTGCTTCTGTTTTCATATTTTAAACTAAAATAAATTTTTAAAAAGTGAAGACAAGAAAGCAGAAAAAGTTAAGGTTTCTTGAAATCATGTGCTAATAATCCACTAATTTTCCAATTTAACATGGCTACTTCTGTTAATCTCAACAGATCTGATGGTAAAAACTGGTAATATAACAACTGTTTTTTTTTCTGTTTCTTTATATATTTACATTTTTCTTTTTTTTCATTTTCTAGTATTCTTTTTTAATTTTTGTTTTATTGAAGTACAAATATCAATGAGATAGTTTTAAGATATCTTGACAAGATGGATTTGATAACTTAATACACTGCAAACTGTTTTCATGATGTTTTGGTATCATAGAAGGTGCATACATGATATTATACTTACATACATTATTACACCGTATGTTTCTTATCAGTAAATAGAGTATAGCTCTTTGTGTATCTTATTTTTTATACCTGAATTACATCAAAGGTTCAATAATTAATACTTTCTACCTTGTTATTTTCCTAGTGGTTGTCCATAGTACTAGAAGCTGACATAGTATCCTGTCCAACCACCATTAGTGCAAATCTTGCCTCTCATAGGATTATGTATTTTTTTATTTTTTATTTTTTATTTTTTATTTTTTTTTGTCTTTTTTTTGAGACAGGGTCTCACTGTGCAGTTCAGGCTGGCCTTAAGCTCACTTTGTAGCTCAGGCTGGTCTCGAACTCACAACAATCCTCCTGCCTCAGCCTCCCTAGTGCTGGGATTACAGGCATGCGCCAATGTAGAAGCACAGCGTTATCTATCCCAACTGTACTGTCCATACACACACATCATGATTCTTCCATTCTGTACCCCTTCCTTGCTCTACACCTGTCAGAGATGGGCACTCCATTGTTATTCAATTAACTTAGGTGCTTGAACTCAACAACACAGTCCTACGCAGTCCAGCATTCCACAACAATGGTGAGTTATCCAAAGAAGTTGTCGACTATAGCCATTTACAGCTCAACTTAATATTATGGCCCTGCAATGTATACTTCATTTTTATACTTTTCTGCTGGATGGTTAAGACCTAGGTAGAGCAAGACCTATATACCAACACATGTACTTTATGTTTCTTATGTGGTCAGTGAAGTCCCCTCAGGGTTTATCTTGTAATCCTGTACCTTATTCTGTAGATTCTTTGTCTGTGTCATCTGTGTGGATGAGTCATGGCCAATGCTTGACCAGTTTGCTCTCTGTGAGAGCCTGAGAGAAAGTTTTCTCTCCATGTGACTATCCCCAAGCACACTATAGAACATTGATCTCCTTTTTCTGTGGCTCCATAATCTCCTTGTGCAGAAAATTTGGAGCTCAACTGAGTTTCATGATGTTGCAGTACAAGTTCTCCTATGTCCTGAGTCTTCGCTGACCTTGAAAGGTTAGGGCCAAAATGTTGGCTGGCCTTGTGGCTCTTCTATTTCTCTAACTTTGATCTGTGATCTTAGGTTGTTAACCATCCAGAAGGAAAGCTGATTAGTATCCTGAAGCATGTGCCATTCACTTTGCCTTATTGGACTCAATTGATTATAGTTGTTGTTGTACGTTTCCATTTATATATCTGCTTTTCGCTTCTTATAGTAGGAGACTATACAATATTTACACATGTGTGTCTGGTTTATTTCACTTATGAGTATATGTTCAGGTGGCATCCACTTCAGTATAAATGCTTCAAACTTATGATTCTTAACAGCTGAGTAATACTCCATTATATAGTAATACCACATCTTCAACCGTTCCTCATGTGATGGATTGAACAGAGATTATTGCCCTTTCCAGGGAAGCACTTATTCTACTGTGCTGTCTCCCCACCCCCTATTAATTTTCAATGAGGATAAAACACTTCTGGACCTCAGGCTTCAGTGCCAGTGAGCATTCCCAGAGTCCTTTGTTCTCTGAAGATCATATTGATTATTCATAAGTGAGTTACAGGGCAGCTCTAGGTGTGCCATATGACATGCATTCCTATGCATACTTCTGTACTAATAAAATTAAAAAATCAAACTCCCACAATGTCTACCTTGTCAGGCTTTGTGTTAGAGTCCAATAGTCAGAAAATAAAGACAGGGCCCTTTTTAATATATTATTTCAAGAAACATCATAATGTTTAAAGACAGACACATATTTGAGTCAAATTAAAATGGAGAGCAAGGAAATAATAACACACCATTTACTATGTGAATGAAGTGTACAAATGGTATCATGAGCCGCATAAGTGAACTTTAATATGTTGATTTTCTGTTCCCTAAGCTATGTTCACTCAGTATTCTCTGTATTCTCCATAGCTTGCAAAGCTTACACATTAATTTAGATATAGAAATATTTCATATTTTTAAAGTGTTTTATAAGACCTGGTAGAGAAGCAGATCACTAAAATGCAATAGATAGCTCAGAAGGGACTCACTCAGATGCAGTTTGCTTGTTCATTAAGAAATAAGGATAGAAAATGGACAAAAGATAGTCCTTTCAACAAATGGTGCCAGATAAACTGGATATCCACATTTTGGAAAAGAATGTAGACATAGATCTTACATCCTGCACAAAATGTAACTCCAAAGGAACCATAGACTAAATGTAAAATGCAAATCCTATAGAACTCCTAGAGATAATACATAGGAGAAAAGTTAAAGGACCTTTGGTTTAGTAATGATTTTGTGATAACAGACACACACACACACACACACACACACAAATAAGCTGGACTTCATTAAAATGAAAAACTACTGAGTGCTACAAAAAAAGAGAAGATTAAATAGGCAGCTGTTCCTTCTTACACAGAGATGCTTAGTTGAAAACACTGGATTTTTGTAGACCTGGATACTTCCATAATAACTCTTGAAATCAGGTAAGAAATATAGTACTTGTGCCACTGTGAGACCCACACATCATTGCAGAGGACATAGTGCAGAGAGCTGTGGTACTTCCGGTTCCCACTTGTGTTGCTGCATCTATGTGGTACAGCTTGCAGTTGCTGAGACCAGACTCTACCCGGAGGTCCTCTGTTAGGTCGCAGCCCCAGGAGGGGATGAGGTGCTCGCATTTCAGCTGGGCTGTATGCCTGCTCTGGAGCACTGATAACCCAGGCAGAGGCTGGAAGCTGCTGAAAAACAGACAAGCACCATTCTAGGTTGATTTGTGCTTACACAGCCAAATGCCAGGGAACAAGAGATCAGAAATGGTTTCAGGAATGGTGCACCTTGAGACCATAAAGTTTAGTGTGATAAATTAGATGCAGGAGGTTAATACTGCATGGCTTCAATTATATGAGAAAGTAAAGGAAATAAGTTGAAGGGTAAAATAAATAATAAGAATGAGGGAGATGGGGCTTTTGTTAAAGTGAGAGAAGGAAGGAGGGGGCAAGTAAGAGGAAAAGGATGAATAAAGAATTAAGATGTATTATATAAAACACACCACACATAAATGCATATCATGTAGCTGTATATATAGGTATGATCATATATATCTTTTCACATATTATATGTCATATATATATTGCAGTTTTCATAAATAAAGAAGTAGAGAAACATGACTGAATCAAAGGACTAAAATAAAATTACAGAGACTATGTTAGTACAGATTTATCAACTGCATGAAAAGCGGTTAAAATGTCTTTCTTAGAAACATGCAGTGAGTATCAGGCATGATGGGTTATAGCTATAATTCCAGCTACTTTGAGGGTGAGGCATGAGGATTTAACACCAACTTGGAACATTTGGTGAGTCCATGCCTCAAGATGTTAAAGCAAATGGCTAGATAGGCAGCTCACTGCAAAGTTCCGAGAGCAACCCCAGTCCCTGCCCTAGATGAATACACAAATTCAGTGATTTAAAAGAGAACACAGTCAACTAAAGGGAAACATTGTATGGAGAAATGACAATATTAACATGAAGATGGAAAGTACGAAAAGGACCAAAAGAAATCCAGCACTTTAAAGACACACTAAAGGAGCTAAAGTATCCATTAGTATAGCTCAGAAATAGCCAGCCAAGTAGCTCAGTGGATTAAAGCACCTACAAGCAGACTCAGGGCCTGGGCATTCAATCCCCAGGCGTGAAGTGTTGGCCCCGCCCCAGGGGCATGCTGAGATAGCAATTGAGACTGGATGTCGTGGGGCCTGTTTTTTCCCAGATTCTGAGAGGCTGTAAACAGGTGGATCACTAGGAGTCCAACTTAGTAGTGAGACCCTGAACACCCTGTAGGCCTAAAATGCAAAAATAATTGTTTTAGAGGAAGACTGTAGTCAGTAATGCAGAGCTATATGAAAATATGTTATTCTTCTATGAAAGTCAAAACATGGATAAACACAGTAGTCGTCATCATTGTAATTATGGTGCATACACTTTAAGGCCTTAGTAACTTTCTTGTCACTCACACACTTTATACAACACCTACAACTTAAAGGAAGCAAGGTTTATTTCTCACAATTTGCAGAATTTCAGTCCATAGCTGGCCTCAAGGCTGGGCAGAGTGGTAGAAGGGCCAGGCAGAGAAGGCTTGCTCAGAGCCTGGCAGGCAGAAAGCAAGAAGAGCAATTAAGAGAAGATGGAGAGTCCAGCTCTGACTTCTGGCCAGGCTTCACTATCCACAGCCACATTTAGCTAAAATTTAGTAGATGAATCTGCTGAGGAGCATCCCACACCCATCCCTGAGCTGCTTTCCAAAAGCTCCACCTATGAGTTCATGATGCTACTGGGCAGAAATCTGTATATAAACCATAACATTTAACAAAAACATTTTAAAAATTATGCATTTAGATTAATGATAATATATAATCTTAAATAAGTAATTTGTGACATTAACCCATTAATTGGAGGAGATGGTGTTTTAAAGTTGTAGAAGTTTATTACATAATTAAAGCTACTTTGTTATCTATTTAGAACAGAATACCACAAATTTCAATATGTTTTATGTAGTTGCCATTGTAACTATGTATTATGATGAATATACAGAGTGAAATGATAATGGAATCAAATGTATTATTACAAAAATCAATGAAATGAAAAGGAGAGAAAATTAGAGGAAGAAACAAAAATAAAGCTAAAGGGTACAGGTATTCAGCTCAGCACCACAGTGCCTGCCTGGCAAGTGTGAGGTCCTGAGTTCCATTTCTGGTACCAAAAATCAATCCAATCAATCAATCAATCAATTGATCAATCAATCAATCAATCTAGAAGACATCAAGAAAAAAATCAACAAAATCACCATAGTGGTTACATGATCATCTCAATAAACAGACAAAGCCTTTAACAGCACCCAGAAATCCATCCATAATCTTTAAAGATGGGTATCAAAGGATCATAGCTCAATATAATGGGAACCATTTATGAGAAATCTTCTGTCAACATCATAGTAAATGGGGGGGGGCTGAATGCTTTCCTTCTAAAATTAAGCATGTGACAGGGATGCCTACTATGACCACTCTTGCTCAAAATGGTATTCAACTGCTTGTGGGTGAGATGAATTCAAATTCCTTACTTCCAGTTTGGGGAACCTCTTCATACCCTTACAGTGACAGGAGTGTCCTTTGTTCAATACCAGCCATGCCCAAGACTCAGCATCCTGATTATAGCCTCAGACAGAACCCTCAAAAATTTTGTTGGAGGCAATGCTTGCTTCCAGTGACAGGTGAAAGGAGAACCCGGTACCTCCAAAGTACAGCATCATGGGGCACATTCCTCTGGCTCAGTCAGATTCTCACATCTTAGAGGGATTTCTGTGTCAAATAATAATCCCCTTGGAGATTTTGAAGAAATGAGATGCATGCTACTGGATTGCCATTGATCCCTGTACCTGGACATGTGTGGGCAAACATACACACAATTTTTCATTTGAATTCAGCTTTTGGCAGTATTCATTTAAAAATAAACCAAGGTGGATGGGGAAATTCATCCCTACCATGGCTTATGCTAATGATTAGTTACATTGTTGATATGAAATATCAAAGTTTCTTTAAAGGAAATGAAAAAGATGTCTATTTTCAACCAAATATGAGTGACCATGAGCCAAGACCATGAGTTCAAATTCCCTGGTTTCCTGTGTTTGTTTTTTATTTCTTTTTTCTATTAGGTACAGTGTCTACAGAGTCTCACTATGGAGATAGGATTCATAGTGATTCTATTTTCAGCTTCTCAAACTCTGGGATTATAGGCAACCACCGCCATCCTAGTCTCGGTCTCTGTCTCAGCACTACCCTGGGGACCAGGTCAGCACTGCAAGCTTGGGGACAAACCTGGTTGCAGTTCTCTGCCTAAGCAGGCCCTTTAGTCTGATGAGCTATCTAGCTGAACCAGTTTCCTCTTTGTAGGAGGTTACATAAAGCCAGGAAAGGCAGCACGATCTTTAATCTCAGCACTGTGGGACGCTGAGGCTACAGGGTTTCATGTTTGAGCTCAGCCTCAGTAATTTAGCAAATTCGGAGGATCCTGTCTCAGAATAAAAACTAAACATGGTCTGGACTTGTAGCTCAGTGTGAAGGCCCGGTGTCCAATCCTTGGTCACACACACACACACACACAGACACACACACACACACACACACACACAAAATGTAGAGGTTCATCAAAAACTTTAATAGCCAAATAACAAAGAAAGTCATAAATCAATGGGAACAAAGCTTTATAAATAAGGAAGGTAAGAGAGGTTAAAGGGCGGAGAAGGGGTTCAGAAGAAAAGAGAAATCAATAGATATATAGGTGCAAATTCACTATGGCAAATGGGATCACTATGTAAAATAAACCAATAAACATAATTTTAGAAATTAAAGAAGAAAGTCATAAATCAGGGCATATATATATAGATAGATAGATAGATAGATAGATAGATAGATAGATAGAGAGAGAATAAGAGAGAGAGAGAGAGAGAGAGAGAGAGAGAGAGAGAGAGAGAGAGAGAGAGTATTACATAGGTGAGCTACAGAAAAGCATAGAAATCTCTCCTATAGAGTTTAGATGTTTCCTGAGAACAATTTTAGCTGTAGGGTCAGTGATGGCTGTAGACCTGTCTCAAGCGGACCCAAACTGAGATCTGTCCCTGGCACCAAAGTAGCAAGCAGAAAGCCTCTTGTTCTCTCAGAACAATACCTACTGTGGTCCCAGGTTCTGGACTCTGGCTATCCTCCTTTTCTCAAGTGTGGCCACATAGTGTCTGTTGATCATAGGGAGCAAGGAAGAGGTATAGATTACTTCATCAAGGGCAAGCACAAACATTTTCACACAGCATCTTTGTACATTTCATTGGTAGAAATATTAGCTGTGATGGTAGATTCTACAGAGCACATGGTTAGCCTAATATGAAAGGTTCAGTTTATAAATGTCTAATGTCCTGAGTAGGGCTCTCACATTTTCAAAGATAACAAGAAGAGGAGATGTTAGTGGAGTTTAAGTCTATACAGCCCATTGGTGTTCAAAAATATGGGAGACACAAAAATTTAGAAATCTAACCATATACAGCATTACAGCAGGACAGTCTTATGATATTTTTTTCTTGTCTCTTTTTTTCATTTATTTCTCTTTTTTATTTTGAACAAACATTTAATTGAGAGATAGTATAGCAATAATTGGTATGTCATGACTAGAGGTGCATATTCAGAAGACCAGAATGGTAGGCATTCTAAGAATGACCGTAGTATCTTCAGGGCAGTTGCTTAGTTCACAGGTGTCAGCATATATAGTTAGTCAGAGTGACAATTCTACCAATTAACTGCTGGTTTCAAAAACCTGCTGATTGTTCTCAGGATCATTGCCTTACCCATCTTGTGAGTATGTGTGTGTGTATATATATGTGTGTGTGTGTGTGTGTGTGTGTGTGTGTGTGTGTGTGTTTGTGTGTGTGTGTGTGTGTGTACTTTGCCCCTGTCATATTTCCAAGCTTTTCTTCTTGCCCTCTCTTTGTTATCTAATCCTAAAGTTCTTGCTTTCCTTTTAATTGTGTTATAGCTCTTTATATGTATTTCTTCTTTTGAGTTCTTATACTAGGGAGATTATATGATATTTATACATGTGGGTCTGGTTTATGTCACTTATGAGCATATCTTAAAGTGGCATCCACTTAAATATACACGCTTCAAAAAATATGGGACACAGAAATTTTAGTGAAATAAAAGACATTTGCTATAAGCCAGCTCTGAACATTCAGGGAAGTCTCAAGGTTTCCTTATATCTCTACTAGCCTGGTGTTAGGGCTGCAAAAGTTTTTATAATGAGGAAAAGGGGAAAGAAACACAGCTGAAAATGGGTAAAAATTAAAATGCTGACACTATTATTTCTGAGCCATCCTTGAGTACCCCCTCTATGCTGAAATGAAATTAAGCCTTGAGGGCTGGGGAGATAGCTTGATGGTCTAATTTGCCTTCCTGGCAAGCTCAAGAACCTGGGTTTGATCCTTGTACCACATGCCATGTTTGCCCAGAAACCAGGAGTAGTGGTACACACCTGCAATCCCAGGGCTAGGGAGGCTGAGACAGAAGGATCACTGCAAGTCTGAAATGCATAGCAAGATTCCAGAGCATTACTCTAAAAATATTGTTTGCAGGTACACGTTTGCAGCATATAATAGTTATGTTCCATATGGAGAGATGATACATCTGTAGGTTTTAATCTTAAAATTTTAATCTCCTTTCCATGATTTATTCAGCCTTCTCCAATTCTTGGTCCCCTTGTTTTGTCACAGATATATCTCCTTAATGCTTCTTATTTTCATTATGCTCTTTCTTATATTTTGGGGTTTCTCATATAAAAAGCAATCGAGCCATATTTAAGTTTGTGTCAGACTTATTTCACTTAAAACTGTGGTCTCAAGGTGTATCTATTTTTTGTACAAATGACTCAAGTTTATCATTCTTCATGGAGTAGTGTCACTTCACTGTGTGTAAATACATTTCTTTATTCATTTATCTGTTGGTGGACAAATAAGCTGCTTTGATATTTAGCTATTATAAAGCTATTTAGCTATTATTGCTGCCATGAAGATGGGTATGCAAGTGATGCTCTCATGTGTCTTCAACTCTTTCAGTAAGATGCATAGTGGAATATTTGGTTTAAATTGTACTGGAAGTAATCCTTCCCTTTTAATTTTATTAAAATGTTTGAGGAGCGTTACCTGAGGATCTTTCATAAAACTCTTATAGAATTCATTGGAACCTGGGATATCTTTAGTTGGTAGTTTTTGGAAATTATTATTACTACTTTAATTTCATGAACTATTGTTGGATTATGCAGGATTTTAAAAAATTGGTGTATTTTTGGTATACATGATGATTACATTCTTCTTAGGGAATTTTTACTCATACACAGCACAACTTGATTTTTCCCAATTCTCTACTGTCCCTTCGTCTCTCCTTATCCTCCTTTTTATAAAAATTTGCTTCTACTTTTTCTCTCTTTTATCATCATCCAAGGTTTTTATATCTTCTTAGTTCAGTTTTGATAATTTATATGTGTATTAGAATCTATCTGTTTCTTCTGAATTCTCCACTTCATTAGAGAAATTACTAATCTTTCAGATCTTCATGGTGTCCAAAATGATTTCAAATTTTCATTTATAATTACACTACTTTGTATCTTTCTTTCTTAATTTTTTTGATTTGTTTTCTTCCTTATATCTTTTTTGTGATATTGGCTATGAATTTGTCTATATTGTTTATTTTATTAGTACTATCACTTGAGTCTAGAAACTCTCTGATTTCTTCCTTGATTTTTTTCCTGTGGCCTATTAACTAAGGTTGTACTATTTAATTTTCATGCATTTGAGCCCTTTATTTCTAGTTTCATTGCATTACACTTTGATATTGTGTGAAATAATTTAATTATTTTGCATTTACTTAAGATGACTTATGGGCTAGCATGTTCTCTGTTGTAGAAAGTCCCATGTGATGCTGAAAAGAATGGGTGTTCTGTTGGAAACAATGTAGGTATCTATGAAGCCCCTTTGCTCAAAGGTTGGTTCAGGTCTGACATATCTTTGTTGATATTTCTTTAAGCTATTTTTGGCAGCAGTGTATTGAGGGCTTCCACTGTAAGTTTTTATGTTTGGCTGATCTTTTATGTCTAGTAGTGTTTATTTCATGTAGCTGGTCCTGCCAGTGTTAGGTACACACACACAGTTGTAGTTCTTTTACAGTCCTGCTCCCTTAACCAATATGTAGTAACCTGAAAAATGATTCTTTGGATCAGTTTTGGCATGAAGTTCACTTCGTTTAAAAATAGGATAGCTGCACCTGCCTTGGTTCTTGTTTCTGTTTCATGGAATGTGGTTTTCTATACTTTTAATCTGTATATTTCTTTTTGGATTAAATGTGTTTTTCTGTATTCAGCACATCAATGAATTTTGTTCCTCCGCCCATTTTACCAGTGTGTTTTGATTGGAAAATTGATAAAATTTTGTTGGAGAATTATTACTGAGAGGTATTGGCTTTTCCTTATCATTGTGTTATTATTATTTTTTTCTTTCTTTTGCTTAACTGCTCACCATGCTGAGCATATATAGTCTATTAGTTTTGTTGACACTATTGGGTTAATTGCCTCCTAGGATATATTTGAACCTTGTTTTGCATAGGTTGATTTGGTCTTGACTTTTTTTATGGTACTCTTTGCCATGTAAATACCTTATTTCCCATGAATTTTGGAAGATAGCTTTTTAAAGGGCATATCTTTCTAGGTTGGATAAAAGATCAGACAAACATAAAAAAGTATAGTGGAAGCCCTCAGTACACTGCTGCCAAAAATAGATTAAAGGAGATTGATATTGGAAATGTGTTGAGATTTTATGACATTAAGGTGTGTGCTGAAAAGTCTGCTGTAACTCCAAAGGGTTTATATTTATAAGTGAATTGCTGTTTTCCTCCAACAGCTTTTAAGACTTTGTCCTGTGTTGGATTTTTGGCCAGAGTGTGCTATGATAGGTTCTTCTTTGTGAATATAATTACCTAGCAGTCCTACACTTCTCACTTATACGTATGTTTAATTATTTAAATTTGAAATTTTTCTATTTTCTGGACCCCATTTTTCATGACCTTGTTACTGTCCTCTGATTATTTATGAATTTCAGTTAATCTTAGATTAATTTTGTATCATCTAGCAGCTGCTGGATTCATTGCTCACATTTTTTGTTTGTTGTGGATTCATTTTGTTTTCAGGTACCTCTGAATAATTCTTCTCTGACCCTTGCTGTATCTTCAAGGGCTGATATTATCTTCACATTTGCTGTCCGTACATTGCTAGAATTTTTAATCTTCTGAATTACAGTTTGGACCCTTTCCACGGACTCAATTCATTTTGCAAACTTTTCATTCACATTTTGCATCATTTTGTTTAGCTCATTTATTAATGTCTTATAGAATGTTGCTGATTGCTTCACTCATGATGCCCATTATTTGCTTAGCTTTGAATTTTTTTAGCTTGTCGTGTTTGATTTTCTCCTCTGCTATCTGTGGTTGCATGGCTTTTGGTTTCCTTCTCTTTTGTTTGCTTAATTTTAAAAATTTCTTTTCCTTTTTCTTCCATTCCACACACAATCTTTGATTACTTATATAAATAAATCTTAAGATTAATAGATTTCTGAATATAAAGATTAATAAGCCATTAAATCATTAATTCAATGTTATTCCTATTGCATTCTTTTGTATTGTTAGTGAAGGTTTAATTGCTGCTTTCATATATACATACCATATGTGAACATTTGGTTGGTCTCAGTGAGTGGTTTCTTAGTAGGATCTTCAGTGTTGGAATCTAGCAGGTCCCAATTTTCTCTACCCAGATCTAAGGCCTGTGACAACGTGCATTGCCTTTTGTTCCAGGGGTCCTTGCAGCCTGTCAAGGCCTATGCCGAGGGGTCTCCGTGCTCATGTTGGTAGACAGAAGGTATTGAAACCTCTAATCTGTGCTTCACGGTGGCAGCAGAGCAAAGGTTTGGGCAGCCTGCTGTGCTTGAAGCCAGCCTGGTCAGATTCAGCTTCTTTTAAGGGCCACACAAAGGGGGCCTGGCTTCCTTCCAAAGCTCTTAGTTGAGAAATTGAGATGATGAACTGAGTCAGGTAGTTATTCTTATTTACTATTTTCAGAGAAAGTTCTCAGTTACTGGTCTGAAGAATCACAGATATAAAGGTGTCACTGAGGAGTGAAAATAATTGAAAACAAGTAGTAAAACAGAACACATATACAGAAGCAGAGAGACTCAGGAGTTGTGTTAGGGTAGAAGAGTAAGATATTAAAGACCATCTAAATGTATCCTGAATTTATCCCAGTTGGTGCTTTAGGATTTAGAAATATAGCACAAAGATTTTTTTTTTTATTTTTATCTATTTATTTATTTTAAGGAAGGATCTGCAGGATGTTCAGGGTCTCACTACTACATTGGACACGTAATGACTCTCCTACTTTCAGCCTCCCAAGAGCTGGGATTGCAGGCACACACCACCACTCCATCACAATTGCCATCTCAGCATGCCCCAGGGCATCAAACCCCGGACCCTTGCACCTAGCACAAAGATTGCGCAGACTCTGTAAACAAGGCAAAGTAGAAGTTGTTTGAGGTTGGGAGATAGTGAAAAATTAAAAAGAATTCTAGGTAGATATCTCCAGTAAGACTGATTGGGTAAATTCTAGTGGTTTGTCAAGTGATGCTTGTAGACAGCTGGAATTCAGTTTCTTGTTTTGTATACCTCTAGTCCACAGGTTAATTGCATCTTAGAGGGAGCTGGAGTTACAGTCTCCTTAGTGTAGGTGGAGTGACTTTTAATTTGTCTTTTTTATTTTCAAAGCTATTTAAATGTCAATAGTTGAAAAGATTGATGGTTTTTACATGTTTATGCCTCTTCTATTTGACTCAGATTAAATCTTATTTATGATAATAAAGAAAAAGAAGTTATCTTTAAAAATGTAAGTGGAATCTAGCCTATGTAAACTACCTAACAAATATGTTTTGTTCTACTGTGCTTGAGCACAATACTGGAAGGGCTCATGTAGGACTTTGAAGTGTTTACTGACTCTTTAAAGGGGAACTGAGTGATTAGAAATGTAGGAGAATATTTTGCTTCTTGTTTTAGCTTGTTAAAGTAACTGATTTGTTACTGGCATTGAGGAGGCAGCCGTTAGAGAGTAACTATCTAATCCTTTGGAAAAACAAAACAAAAAAAAACCTCCACACAACTATTTTCCTGCATCTCTGTGTCAATACTAATCATATCATGAAGTATTAGGAGATTTTAGAAGATGGAAGGAGTCAAAGATGTGCTTGAAATCTTCCTGTTCATCAAATCAAAAAAAAAATATGCCACAAAGATGAGAACAGAAAATCCTGCATTTAGAAATTAAAGGATCTTCTTTATATAGTACTTCAGGGATTCAGGTTTGAGGAAGTAAACCACCACGATTACAATGACACATAGTGATCATTGTCCACTGGACATGCAATAGGTGTCTTTTCCACACTGTAGTTTTATCTGTTCAATTTTTTTTTCAGAAAATGAAAATTATGCAACTTTAAGGAAAGGAAACTTTAATTTTCAGACAAGGAAACTGTAACTAAGAAAGGGAAAAACTTGTCCAAAGGCACAGACCCAATAAGTAATATAACCTGGGAGGATACAATGATAAGAGATAGGACAAATGTAGGCACCCTTTTCTTCTGTAGAGCAGGCCCACTTAACCTATTGCTATACGTGATGCTCCTTCCAAGAAGCAAACCAGAAACCCAAGGCTCAGAATCTACGTGGCCATGCTTTCTTGGCTATGTGATCTACCTGTGAAATAACATTGTTCTTGTTAAGAGAATCATATAAAAAGCATTCAGACAACCTATATGTCCACTTGGGAATCTTGTTACCCTGAGGTTATTTGTGTTTCTGTTTCCATGATAAACTAAGGTCTTTTTATTTTCTTTTTCTGTTATTTTGCTCATATTTGTCTACACTGAATTTTAAGAGAACGATGTAGTTTTACGCTGATCCTCTAAACATAGTTACTGAAGAATTAGAAATGATTAGACTAACAGCCATCTGACAATGTACTGTTAAGTAGTAAGAACTAATTCTGAAAGCTGGAAACTCTTATGAACAGCCCATTACTGTAATTGGCTTTTGTGCAACAAATGGAGTATGTTCCTTAGGGCTTTGTAGAGAAATGAAATAAATTGAATATAAACTAGATTACCATTCCTTAAAGTACTTTTAAGTACTTTGTGTAGTTTAGTACTTCAGAGATATGTGGCAACATTATGGCCTCCCCCATGTCTCATTCATTTGCTGTTTCTCTTATTAGACTCTAGTAAACACATCATTGAAAAGCATCGGAGAGCTCTTTTTTAAGTGTCCACATTATTACAGATTCCCTTATATCTTATACAAAACACTACATTTTCTTGTTTAACAGGATGAATGTAAGACATTAATTTGTAGTAATACAATCTTTAGAATCACTCTTTGGTCTTACAGTTTTATGGCACTTTAATATGTCTTCACCATATAGATATCTAATACATAAATAGACGCTCTTCCCTATAAACATTTCAAATATATAATCTCTGATGAGTGCATAGCACAATCATTAAATATTAGCTGTTCAACGACCTTAAGATTTGAAATCCTCATATAACATTTGAAAATGAAGGGGTAGCATTTTTAATGGCTGGTCAGGGTATCCTAGGATGAAGTTAAACCTTATCTCCACTAAGATACAATCAACCTTCTGGAGAATAAAGAAAAATTACATTTATTTGAGCCTTATTAGGATTGTAGTCTGGGAGACAGCAAAGTTAAAGTTAGCCTTGAAAATGTGCTCTGAAATTTTATAAGATGGTGGCTTCTTTTAATAGCAAAGTAGTTTTTAATTACTTCTCTTCTATGTCAAGAATTGTGATGAGTGCAGCAAACTGTTTCATAAGTATGGGATTGGGCCCAGTCTCAGGAAATAAGAAGGCTACTTTTAAATAAACTGCTAAATAAGATAGTGATATTCACTGGAATTTTGCAGTTCTTCTAAGTTCATGGTCAGCATGTACATGAGCCGTTTTGTGCCGAATTATGAGTTCAGAGCTCTTCACAGGATGTACTTCAAATCTGGCATGAGAAAAGTTTCCATTCACTTCAAGTGCCTTGAACGAACGCTATTGCACACTAATTTTTTCTGTGACATGTATGTGGGGAATGTGTGGACTGACTTCATACTTCTCCATAGGACTGAGACTCATTCTTTTAGGTTTTTCAAAGTGATTATGTTTTAGAATAAGAAGGACAAAGTTTTGTGCATTTCTCTTCACTCTCCATAATTTTGTATATCCTGCAAACAGAAATTCCATTCTGTAGAGCACTTAAGTCAGTTGTCTATTATGGGGAAACTTTAAGGCAGTTTCAGTGCAGCTAATAGTTTTATACTAGTGTAATTGCTTCACTATAAGAAAATTTTTTTAAATTTCAAAACCAATTGAAGATATATATATATGAGAGAGAGTAGAAACATATCAATGCAGTAAGAAAGTGTGATGGGGGAGGAGGCAGAGTGTGAAAATTCACTAAAAATGGGGAATTACAAAAGGTGAACATCATGTTGTAATGATTAATATTATTCCAAGAGTAGAGGGATCATTGCTGTGGAACAAGGGTGTGTCTTACTTGAAAGGATAGTGGTGAGCCAGGACATTAGCACATTCCTTTTACAATGCTTGACTACAGTCTCACCTCTCTAACATGTTCACATCTGCATTTTCTCCTCACTCCTAGGAAAATGTGGAGGTAGGGTCATGTGGCATGCCATCTACTGCACTGAGGCCTCCACTCCTTCATTTTTTTGTGTGTTTAGTACAGAGTCTCAATCTGTTGCTGAGACTCAGAGTGATGTTCCCATTTACAGTTGTCCCCAGTTCTGAGATTACTGGGCACAATCACATCCAGTATGTGGGCTCCACTCTTAAGAAAGATCTCTCCTTTTTCTGTATTTAGTACAGGTTGTACAGGGTCTATAGGGTCTCACTAAGTAGATCCAGCTCACAGTGATCCTCCTGTATTCAGCCTCCCAAGAGCTGGGATTACAGGTGCAGGACACAACATCCAGTCTCATTTGCCATCTCAGCACACCTTGTGGGCAGGGCCAGTATGACCTAAGCAGGCACTTTAGTCTGCTGAGCTATCTGACTGGCCCTTCTAAGGAAGATCATTTTTATATTGGTAAAGACAGATACATTTCATCATTTTTTCCCTACAGAATAATATCCCAGTAGGTTGGTTATGTTTTCCCTTCTAGAGACAAACTTCATGGAAAACACCAGAGTAATTTTCAATTTTTCAGAATTAGAATGATGCCACATTAAATATCTTAGCAAATAATCTCT
This sequence comes from Ctenomys sociabilis, assembly GCA_004027165.1. NCBI lineage: Eukaryota > Metazoa > Chordata > Mammalia > Rodentia > Ctenomyidae > Ctenomys > Ctenomys sociabilis. Next base: position 37,642 of record PVKA01018265.1, read on the forward strand.
GTATTCAGGTCCCAATATCTCAATATACACCTTTCTAAGAGGGTATTAGGTTTTGATCCAACTCTGGTAATTTTTTGAATACAAAATATCTGTACTTCACAGAAGAAAAGCAGAGGTATCTATTCTACTTGCAGACAATGAAAACTTTAAGCCAAAACTGATAACAAAAAGAGACAAAGAAGCTCATTTCATTCTTTTAAGGGGAAACTTCCAGTAAAAGAGATAACAATCATAATAAATATTTATGCAACAAATGACCTAACTACCTGAAATGGATATTGAAAGATTTGAAAAATAAGATAAATTTTAAAAGAGTTCCAAAGGAGGAACCCTAACACACCACTCATATGAATAGATAGACTAATTAGAGGAAAAACTTCAACAAAGAAATATGAGGATTAAAAGAATCATGTAAACAAATGTTCCTGGTAGATGTCTACAGAGTGTTCCCAAATATCACAATACACATTCTCCTATGCTTCACATTGGGACAGTCTCCAAAATAGACAATATATTAGCCAACAAAAGATGTTTAAAAAAAGTGAAGGAATTGAAATTAACTTGTGGATGCTATCTGATCATAGCACAATAAAGCTGGAAATGAGTGACAATGTAAATCACAAAAACCATATGAACGCATGGAAATTAACCAACATCCTTCTGAGCAACCAAAAGGTCTCCTCTTTCAGAGGAAATTAAAAACAAAATCAAAGACCATACATAGTTAAACAACAATGCTGACACAACACAGTGAAACTTATGGAACACAATGAAAGCAGTTCTGAGAGGGAAATTTATAGTGAGAAACCTGCAAATTAGGAAAATCGAGTGAGCTCAAATAAAATGCCCAAAGTTGAACACAGAAAAAGAGGAACAAATCAATCCAAAAGCTCATCCAATGGAAAGAATTATAAAAATAAGAGCAGAAAGTAATGGAAGTAAGCCTAAGAAAGCAATGCAACAATCAATGGATTAAAAAGTTAGCTCTTGCAAGAATAAATAAAATGGATAAACCAGTAGACAACTTTATCAAAAGGAGGAAAAATATCACAAATTCAAACAATTAGGGAGCAAAAGGAGAAATCACAATGTAGCCTGGAGATTAGATATTCAATACATTCTATTCTATGAGAACCTATATTTTAACAAGAAGGAAAACACTTAAGAAATATATTCCTATACAATTGACTTGCTGAAATTCAATCAAGAAGATCTAAAAATTTTAGTAACCTGATAGACAGTGAATCTGAGAATAAAATTAAAAAATTACCAATAAAGAAAAATCCAGGCTAAAAGAGATTCACTGCTGAATTCTACAAGAAGTTTAGAGAAAAAAATAACGCTGCTAATGCTGAAACTCTTTACGAAATTTAAGAGGAAGAAGCACGTCTAAAATCATCCCTGGAGTCAAGTATTATCCTAATTCCAAAATAAGAGAAAAATCCAACACCAAAAAAAAACTACAGGGGAATCTCTCTAAAAAACATAGATGCAGGACTGGGGAGATAGCTCTGTGGTCTAAGAAACTGCCTGGAAATCTCAAGGACCTGAGTTCTGCTGGCCCCTGAAAATTGGCATGGTGGTACATATATGTAAGACCAGGGTTGGGAAGGCTGAGACAAGAGGGTCACTATGAATTTGAGCTGCATAGTGAGACTCTACAGAAAAAAAGCAAAACAAAACAAAAAAAGAAACTTAAAAAATGTATGTAGAAATGCCCAATAAGATACTAGCAAACAGAATGTAACAAATCATCAAGAAAATCATATAGCATGAGCAAGTAGGATTCATCCAAGGGATGAAGAAATGACTCAGTATATGTGAATCAATGGATGTATTGCACCATATTGATAGAACTACACACATAATCATCTCAATATATTCAGAAACAGCATTTGACAAGGTCCAAAAACCTTTCATGATAAAATTAAACCTACAGAAAATTTTAATAGGTATTTATTTAATTTTCTAAAACTCATCTAAGAGCAACCAATAGCTAACATCATACTAAATCCTCAAACACTAAAGCTTTCACACTAAAATCAGGAACAAGACAGGGACATCCAGTATCTCCTCTCCTTTCCATACAGTTCAGGAAACAATATCCAGAGCAATTAGACAAGAGAAATAAGTTAAAGTAATAAACATAGGAAGAAGTTAAATCATTGTTTGCAAAGATGTAATACTCTACATAGAAGATCCCAAAATCTCTACCAAAAGAATTTGAGATTTCATAAGCAGATTCGGCAGTGTAGCTGGATAATACTGAAAAATCAATAGCTTTCTTATATACAAGTAATAAACTCAGAGAGAAATTACAGACTCACTCTTTACAATAGCATCTAGAAAAATGAGGTACTTAGGAATCAATTTAAGATAGGATGTGAAAGATTTGTGTAGTAAAAATTACAGTACCTTAAAAGAGGAGATCAAGGAAGATATAAGAAAATTGAAAGATACCTCTTGTTCTTGGATAGGAAGAACCAACATTGTTAAAATGACCATATTCCCAAAACTCCAATACAGATTTAATGCAATCCTAATGACAACATCACTAGCATAATTCCCAGAACTTGAGATAACATTCCTAACATTCATTTAGAACCAGAAGAGACCTAGAATACAAAAAGCAATTCTGGGCAAGTCAGGGGGCATCACAATCCCAGACCTGAAATTATACTACAAAGCAACTGTCATAAAATCAGGATAGCACTGGAGAAAAAGGACTGAAGATTGTTTAAACAAGTTAGAAGAGGCAGATGAATCCTCACATTCAGCTACCTTATCTTGAAAAGGTGGACAAATATGTTCACTGAAAGAAATACTTTCTTTAATAAATGGTGCTGGAAAAACATGGCTTTCCACACAGCAAAGACTAAAACTAGTCTTAACCGTGTCTATCAACACACACTAAAGTCAAAATGGATCAGACATCTAAATATTGAAACAGAAACACTAAATTTACTGAGAAAATAGGTATAAATTTTGAATACATAGGACTAGTCAGAAATTTCATGAACAAAACCCAGATTGCAGGGGAAATACTATAAAGAATCAACAAATTGGATATCATGTTATTAAAGAGGTGTTGAAGAGCAAGAGAAATCCCCAACAGAGTGAAAAGACAGCCCCCAGAGTGGGAAAAACTTAGAGCCAGCTGTCCCTCAGACAAAGAAGTTATATCTAGAACATATAAATAATTGAAAAAAATCACACCCATTTGGTACACTTCTGTAATCCCAGCACTGAGGAGGCTGAGACAGAAGGATCACTATGAGTCTGAGCTGCATAGTGAGACCCTGTACCAAATATATAAATTAAAAAGAACCAATTAAAAAATGGGCATCTGAGATGAATACATACTTCCGAGATGAAGAAATGCGAATAGTAAACATATATGTGGAAAAAATGCTAAACATCATTGGTATTTTGTGAAAGTCAAATTAGCAAAAGAAAAATAGTGGGATTTTATGTCACTCCAGAAAGAAAGCCTACCATAAAGAAATCATTTAATAGCAAATGTTGGTGGGGTTGTGAGGCAAAAGGAATTTTTCTCCACTTTTGGCAGTAGTGTAGACTGATAAAAATCACTGGAGATTCCTCGAAAAATAGGACTCTCACTTATTTGACCCAACTATTCCTCTTCTGAGTGCCTTCCCAAAAGAATTAAAAACATCAGCGGCAGTGATATACGTACAACCATATTTATAGTAGCACAATGTGCAATAAATAGTAGCTAAATTTTGGAAACAACCCAAATGCCCATTAATCAAGGAATAGATTAAAAAATTATAATGTAGTCCTGCTCAGCCATAAAGAAGGACAAACTTGACACTTTCATAGTTAAATGGATGTAACTCAAGACCATATTCATAAGAGAAATAAATCAGACTCATATCTAAACATTGCATTGTATCACTAGTGAGAAACTAAATGAGTAAGATCCAAAACATACAATAGATATTGTGAATAAGAAAGAGACCCTTCAGAGGAAGACAAAATGTAATGGAGGAAAGGGGAGAGAAAAGAAGGGACAAAATAAAAATATATAAGGGCCAGCGAGATAGCTCAGTGGCCTAAATGCCTGCTCAGGTAAGTGCAGGGAGTGGAGTTCAAGTCCTGGTACCGCATGCAGTGCCAGCCCCACCCCCAGGCATGCTGAGCTGGCCACCAACACTGGTGCTACTGGTGCACATCTGTAATCCCAGGGCTGAGGAGGCAGAGTCAGGAAGATCACTATGAGTCTGAGCTGCATAGTGAGACCCTGTACCAAATACATAAATAAAAATGTTGATAATAAAAAATAAAATATGTATATATACACATGACAGTAAATATACAGATATAATCAGTTTCTCATCATTCATTGCAAGGAAAGTTTTGTGATAGCATTGTTTGAACAAGGTATCATTCTTATATTTTGTATCCTGAGTATTGCTATGAAGATAACAATATGAAATGTATTAATCATATTGTAACTCTCTAACCTGTTTTGAAGATCCATTCTGTTATTTTTGCCCTTTAAAATAAAAAAGAATCTATGGTTTATTCCTAACTTGCTGCTGAAAATTTGCATTTTGACAAGAAATCACAGTGATTTCTATTAAAGTTTAATAGGTACTTGTTTTTGAGAATGTATATTTAACTATTGATTTTTCTTCTCAATATATTGTCAATCAATTTTTGAGTTTTGCCCAGAGGACACTGTATCATTTTAATTTTTATTTGCTTTATGATTGTAGGTCAATTATCTTCATTTTACATTTATTAGCTTATTTTCTTTTCTAAACTGAACTCTCTTTATTTTCTCTCTTTTTTAAACATTAATTTTGTTTCTTTATGATGTAAAAATTTTGGATTACCTTATTTTGCAAATATAGTTTACAGCAAGTTGTTTAATTTTGTTAACTTTAGTAAAATATCTTTAATTCTGGAAAATTTGAAACTATTAGCTCGATAAGTTTATGAGGCATTATCTTCCTGAACTCTCCATTTTGATTTTCAATTCAGAAGGGTCCTTTGCATTGAATAAGTTGGTGTGGGCAATGATTTTTTGGCTAGGATCTCAAAAGCACAAGCATCAAATATAAAAACAAACAGATGAGTTTACATCAAACTAAAATGAACCTGCATAGGAAGCTAATAATTAAGAGAGTAAAATGTCTATCCAGTGATTGGGAGAAAACATTTGAAACTGGAAGTCTGATACTGAGATATCACCTCACATCTTTCGGAAAGCCTACTATCAAGAAAATGAAAGGTAAGTGTTGCTGAAGATGTGGAGAACAAAGAATCCTGATATAATAGTGGTAAGAATGTAAACGAGTACTTCTATTTTGGAAAATAGTATGCCGTGTTCTCAAATAACTAAAAATATAGCTATCATATGTCCCAGCAATCCCGTTTCTCAGTGAATATCCAGAGCAATACAAATGAATATCAAAGAGATACCATTACTTCCCTTTCCTGAGTATTATTCACAACATGCAAGCTGCATAACTGTTCACCTACAGAGGGCTTCAAATATATGAGAATATTGTTCTTCTTTCTTAGAAACAAGAAATTACTCGGTTTTTTACAACCACTGAGAGGAACTGGAAAATGATATAGTAAGTGTAATATAACAGGCATAGAAAGACAAATAATGCGTGACTTTCCTTAGGTGCTAAAGCTAAAGTTCATCTCACAGAAATGGAGCAGTGATGCCATAATCAGAGGTTGAGCATAAGAACATCTGGGACTGGGAACTGTTGATGAAAGGGTATGACTTCCACCGAGACCACATGAATAGGTTTTAGTGAGCTATTGAGCTATTGCATTGTGTGGTAGATATAGTTCTGAACATTTTATATTCTTCCAAACTGCTAAATGAATAGATTATTAGGGCTAGTGATATAGCTCAGCAGACTGAACACTGGTTTAGCGAAGGAAAGGGTCAAGGGCTCAATCCCCAGTACGCATGCCAAGCCAGCCCCGCCCCAGGGCGTGCTAAGCTGGCCATTGAGACTGGGTGTAGTGGCTCACGCCTGTCATTCCTGTGCTGGAGAGGCTGAAAACAGGAGGACCACTAGGAGATCAAGCTGCATGGTGAGACCCTGTACCAAATGTATAAAATTAAAAAAAATAGATTTTTTATGTTCTCAGTATATAAAAAAAAATACTAAACTGTTGATGTTAACTTACTCGATTTGGAGCTGAGGAGATAGCTCAGCAGCCTAAGTGCCTGCCTGACAAGCTCAAAGTACTGAATTCACATTCTTGGTGCAAAAAAAGTTACTTGATTTAAACCTTTTACTATACTAGATTAAAACATCACATGGTATCACATATATATAATTGCATGTGTGAAATTATTGACATTTAAATGCTATATTTCTTCAATTGAAGCCTTTTGTAACTTTTCCAATGAGACTATGTTTTCTAAAATGTTGATATCTTGTATAATTTTGTTAGATTTGACGCAAGTAATTTTCTTTAAAAAATGCTTCTTTAAGGGCCGGGGAGATGGCTCAGTGGAATAAACACTTCCCTGGCAAGTGCAAGGGCCTGAGTTCAATCCC